>VUQR01016977.1:0-34959 GCA_015108515.1 Hemichromis elongatus
ACTCTCCCCATTGCCTTTCAGCGGCAGGCAGCAGCAAACAGGTCGTCAGAGGAGCCGAGATGATGATTAGGTTTAACATTGTCTACAATATTGCCACAGAGTGCCAACGCACTTTAAGCACAAGCACTTTTTCAGTAGCCTAACTTATCTGTATGGACAGCAATTTTCCCCCCCAAAAAGTTCACATGTAAAAGCGATAGATAGATAGATAGATAGATAGATAGATAGATAGATAGATAGATAGATAGATAGATAGATAGATAGATAGATAGATAGATAGATAGATAGATAGATAGATAGATAGATAGATAGATAGATAGATAGATAGATAGATAGATAGATAGACAGATAGACAGACAGACAGACAGACAGACCAGCTGGTTCATTTCTGGTTCAATAGATAGCTGTAGATTTGCTTGTCATTACAGTTATTTTCAGTTGTATTTTTTGTTCCCCATTACTATCCATGAAATCCACAGAATATTTTTGTTAGAGCTATTTTTGAATTTTACTTTCAGACATTTTTTTCAGGCTCAATTCTCTGCGTGTGATTCTTTTGCTAAACACTTCAATCTCTTGGACTGCACGGCCTCTTTGTCTCTCCATTCGGCACTCTCCTTTTTATAACTTCTCGAGTACAAGTGGGAGCAGAGGGTAGGAGGAGGGAGTGATTGGAATTCATTATGGTCAAATGATTGCAAACTCTAGAAGCTGAGAGGCTTTTCTAATCACAGCTGAATGGGCTGGAGAGTTAATGTGGGCAGGCTGTGGAGAGTGGAGAGGAAAGGAGGAGCGAGAACTCCATCGTCGGTGTAGCGCTTTCAAGGGCTCTTCACACGGCTCTAATGGTGGAATTGTTCTGACACTGAATGGATGTTTGAGATGTTGTGTTTCATGGCCGTGACTCACTCTAAAATATGTAGTTAGGTTCATTTCTGTGCAGAGGTTTTTATAGAAATGTTTTCACAGGAAAGAAAATAGACATTTTTCCTTGTGACAGCAGGTCTCTCGCCAGTCGGGTATTGATGCGTGCCCATAGGGGTCCTTTAAATCAGAGCCCTTTTGGTTGGATGCTGAATCAAAAAATAACAACAGCAAACCAGGTGAGATGCAGCGCTCCGGTTAACATCTACGCATCAACACCTCACTAAGAAACAGAAACTCCGATTTGGCCTGACTTTCTTCTGGTGATTGTTCAACTACAGTCAGTGTATATGCATGCATACTCTTACCTACAACAGTGTGCTGCAGTTCAGCTATTCAGAGAGGATCATCTGTTTTTGCAAATAATGCCTGATCTGTGTGACTTGTATGAAACTGCTCTTTCTCTACGGTGTGATTTCATTTGTTGCTATAAGAAGAAATACAAGGACACACAGGTTTCTGTTGAATTCATTTAACTCTACCCCTTTAAAGTGTATGATGAGTTAACCTTGAAGCTCCTTTCAGCTTTGAGATGTTTCTGTCATATTTCTGCCTGCTTATAAAAAAATGTCTGGGTTTGCAGAAGAAGTTAGTGAGGGTGGTCTCTGCCTATGCAGCTACCCCTGGAAAAACCCAGAAAATGGTCATCAAACCGGATCTTTATTGATGGGTACTGAGGTGCCCAAACTCGTCATTAAGGTTACGGGGGAGGTCATCAACTCTTGTCTTTATGGGGAAAACAGTAAACATCACAGCGTCACACTAATTTCTGAAACTTCAGAATGTTCGGATGGTCTGCCAGTGTGCTAGTGTTAAACCAATATACAGGATGGCTGCTGCCTCAAAAACATTTGGCACTACTGAAATCGCTGTGCCCACTTCCTAATATCTAGGCGTTGAGCACTACTGCTTTTCAAATCCTGTTTGGGTCTCTGCGCTCCTCCTCTACCCGTCTGGGCATGTTGGCACCAACTACAAAGGAGCTGAATAGTTGGCACACAGTGGGCATCCGAGGGCCGGGGATCAGAGGAGAGGAGATCACTCATCCTGCCATCAACTTGGCGCAGGCTTTTGGGACAGACTCGCTACAGATTAGCCTGCAGTGCTAACCTGTGCGACTGCAGACCATTGGCGAAGCACATCAATGGCTAAGAGACTCCCCGCAGACTTTAAGGACATATGTGCACATGGCAGATCAAATTAAAATGCTGACACTGAGGTGGTTTCATCTTTTGGCACTATCTTCCAAAGAGCCACCTGGCCAGTACTGCGTGCCTGTGCTCATCACAGTCCTCATTGCAGATAACTGCTGGTGTTAGCCTGGAAATTCCTACCTCTTGAATCCAAAGCCATATGTCTCTGTTAGCCTGCGCATAATATTGAATATATTATTGTCACTTGCTGCTGTGCCTCTGTTTTTCAGATTCATCAAGATCCAGTCCTGTGTGGTCCTATAAGACTGACTAATTTGTCTCAGAAACAGAAGATAGGCTATCAAGCAAAACAACATATGCAGGATAGTTAGCACCTCTTTTTTTCCCCCAACCACAAACCATATGCAGTAACGCTAATCCAGCAGGGTTTAAAACAAAAATCAAATCGCTTCCAGCTGTGAAGCTTGAAGAATGACTGCGTAAGCCCATAAAGAGAAACAACTGGATGGGAGTGACAATCATCATTAAATATGTTGTTAGTTTGTGCAGGAAAGATGGAGTTGTGATGGACCATTTTAAAAGTGTCTAATAGAGTCGACAAGAGGTCACGAAGTCCTGGAGGTTTTCCCAGAATGCCTCAGCACGCGTAGACGGACATCTGCAGTGACACAACAGTGGCCTGAGATCATGTGTCTGACTTCATTACGCATTATGCTTCCGACACGTTGGCAGTGTAGGGGCTCTAGGTGCACAGTGACAAGCGCGTGCACGCGTGGCCGCACAGCCTACTTTTACTGACAGCACAAAATGACCCTGGACTATCTGCAATATCAAGGCTCACGGATAGGTTGGTGCTTGTTGGATGCTAAATTAATAACACAAACGTTACTAAAAAAAAAGAAGAAGAAGAAGAAGAAAAAAGAAAGACATGCAACCCAAGGCACTAATCTGGCCAAGCAGACAGACTGGCTTTAAGTGTAAATCTAAACGGTGTTAAACTGCGCTGCAAATATGAGGTCCCCTGTTGCTAATGAGTCGGTTTAGCCAGAGGAGGCCAAACATAGCTGGAAAGCCTTTGACTGATCACACTGCTAAGAGGCATTTATTGAAGCTGGCGGATCTTATTTTCACACTCCCAGCAAACCCTGACTCCTGGTGTGAGTGTGCAGGGGGTGTGATATGTGTATGCGTGTGTGCCAGCTGCATTTCACTCTTGATGGACAAGCAGATTTATGGGAGGCCAGATGGGTCTCAGGGTATGCGAACTGAAATTAGGTTCAACTGGCGCTCTGTGCTCTGCGTTTGCCCGAGTAAAGGTTTAAAGGTTATTGTCCAGACGCGTTTTGTTATCAGCTTATTTAGGTTTTATAGTGACGCAGCAAAATGCAACAAAGAGCACGAGGGGAGACCGCAGTTAACCATCCACTAATTAACAGGAGAATGTGTGGCAGGCATCCAGAACACACACCGCAATGACTGCTGATTTAATCAGGGTAGCAAAAATGAGATTATTAGTAACCCCAAACAACACCCAAGGTGACCGGCAACATGGGATCCCTACGCTGCATCCTGCTTTGTCAGCACTGTTACACACAGTTAAGCTGCAATGCACAGCATACACCGTGTAGCACTTTTATGGGTACGTATCATAGCCACAAAAGCGGGTGAAACAAATCGCATCTGAATTGGGTTGGAGCCTACATGCTCACTATATATAGAGGTGTAAATGCCTCGCACCGGTCCACCTCAAAACGTCTGACGATGCAAAACTAATCTAAGCAAACATGCCACAGTTATGTCGCGCCTCATTTTAGGTTTCTACCAGTGGCCTTTAACTGGATTGTGGAGTACAGACACGCTTACACTGCTTTTCTCTAAAAGAGAAATGAAAGTGGGGGGGGTGGGGGTGCAGAATGGCTAAGAGGAAACGACAGGTGGACACTTGGGTCATGAAACCTGGATTGCCACTGGTGGGCCTGCTGGTTGCTTTCAGCCTGGTCATGTTGTCATCCCCGCTTCCCAACTGTTTGACTGCCAACCCCCCACTTTCAGGCTTCGTCCACTCCCCCTGCAGCACAAGCACCTCCTGTCTGCCCCCACTCACCCACACGACAGCAGAGACCCCCAAGCAGCTGGAGCCGATGACACTTGTCAGCAAAGAGATAGAGTGTCCACTGTGTCTGACTCCAGCCTCTTAGACTCTTGCACACACTTACAAGCTTCATACATGTCCGCGTTCACACACAAACACACACACACACACATTTTCTGACACCTCCTGACAGTATATGTCAAAGATCATTCTAGAAAAGCTGTACTCGTAAGACGAGCGTGAGACAAAACCGATGCACATAAATGCACACACGGTTTATACAGAAAAGTCACATCATACAAAAGCTCGCTCAGACACACACTTTCACTCGCGCTGCAGTGTGGGCACACACCACACACCACTGTGCTCACACAGTTTTAAACTAATGGTGGGAATCGCAAAGGAACCCACTACCCTATCATGATATGCTACCCACAATAATAAAGTATCACGATACAATTATACATACGCTGCCAGACAATTCTGTACAGCAGAGAGACACAAGAAAGGAAAAATGCAGACATAATGTATGTATTCACTCTGATCTTGTGTCGGCGTGTGTGTGCTATCGCCTCAGTTTAGTTTTTAGCTCTTTGATTACCTTCCACTGCCCACCGTTTTCTTCCTCTTCTTCCTACAAGTTCACAACGAAGAGACCATCTGCACCTTTTGATGAGTCTTCAGTGAGTCTGTTTAGTCTGCTCGTTCTTTTTAGAAAAATATCAATATTTTTTTGCCAGTGTATTTATAAATGCATTGCAAGAGGAAGGAATCCACTATATTGCCGTATGAACACTTTGTTCTATTCTTAGTTCTAACATATTAAAGGCATAAACAATAATCCTGGGTTTACATCTTGACTGTGCTGAGTGCTTTAAGGAAATCTGTATTCATTATAGAACGGTCTTCAAATGACTCAATCTTCATATAATTAGATGTAAATGAGGCAGGTGCTGTAAACATAGTGGCATTACAGAAGCAAATCAACGCTTTTCAGTCTTTCTCTGCTATATTCCTAATTTATATATGTTATGGATCGTTCCTACAGCCACAGCAGCTACAGTGTGCCAGTTGTTATATTAGTGGTTTGCAAGGACTTCACAGTCGTATTTATTTTCCCGCGTTAAAGGCTATGTAATGATTAGCTTGCATCCTGAAACTTCTGCCATGTTCTGCATTCAGTTGTTCAGGGTTAAAATACAAGCGTTTAAACAGCAGCAATCAATGCACCCGGTGAAAACATGCTCGACAAACCACGAGAAGAGAGGCCTGAAACAGCGCGTAAGAACAAATACTTGAAGGATGGATGTCATATGGTTAAAGATTGGGCAGTTTTACTCTGCAGATGTATCCTTTTATTACAAATGCAAAAATGAATCAATGTGCCGTTTTCAGACCAATCTTTTACAGGCAAAGACAGTTTCATGCAGTAGCGTTTAGTATACAGAGCAACTCCCATAAAAATGTAGGTGCGGTGCTGCTTCAGCTCTGACTCTACCCTTTCACTTGCCATCTACGCAGAATTTTAACATGCTTATGTGAGCTTGACAGCCTATATCCGTGTCCACTCCACTCTCTCAGAGTGGAGAACCAAGCACAGTGTCAGATGGCAAGCTGAATTAAGGCGATGTCAACACATTCACCGCGGCACGGATGAATTTCAGCAACTCGCTGACCATTCTGTCACTGTCATCTAAAGGCGTGCATGTACTCTGTGCATTACAAAGCGGCGGTGTTGAGATGCACAGACTGCAATCAATTTTGCCGAACACAAACGTGAATATTTTCATTTCTATAAATACACAGCACGTATCATTTTCTGGATCGCCATGTATTATGCTCACCTGCGCTTCTTTTCTTAGCAACAATATCAGTCAAAGATCATGTAACATTTCAAATTTAGACGGTTCAAACCCAAACTTTAGAACATCCTGGGCTGAGGAATGACTGATGAAAAGCTCTTTTTTTTTAGGTCTGCTTTACTTTAATCATTTACCATTTTTAGCTGTAGTTGAATTGCATTGCATGAATGTATAAATGTAAGACTCTATGTTTTATTTACTGTATATTCAGATGCATAATCTTTAATGTATGTTTTGGTCAAAGTGTGAAGATCTTTAGGCTCTTCTCCTTCCTACAACCGACTGAATGTATAAAATGTAAAAGGAAATGTAATGTAATGTGATCGTCTTGCTTTTTTTTTGTTAGCTTGAAATGAAAGACTGTTTTATAAGTCTGTTTTAGAAATAAGAATCTGCATATGCAAAGCAAGAATGAGGTTTTGGTTGTCAAAATGACAATTTGAAAAATATGTGATTTTGTTTTCCTAAGAGAAATTCTTTGTCAGTAATTCACGATGTTTTGTGTCAAAAACAAAAACAGGAAACAAGACCAATAAGCACGCGATGTTTATTCATTTATTTGGGTTCCATAGATGTAAGCATGGATGAATTACTGTACATCACTGGTTTTTATCCATATAACTTTCAAGTCTTATATGTGGAGTAGAAATAAAATGAAAGCAGTTGGATGTTACAATAAATTATTAAAAAAAAAATTGAGCAAAATATGTCAAATTTTGTAAAGTCCTTACATAACAGTATGTTTAAAATTCAAACGCATGTCTGTTATCTTAAATAAAGAGTCAAACACCGGAGCTGCAGCCTTTCTGTTCAAGCTGCAGCGCTATTATTAGGAAATATACTGTGAAGTACACACATGACTAATATAAGCAGCACAGGTTTCAACAGAACTTGCGAGGTCAGTGATGGTTTTGAAGTTTGACACATGACCAACTTTAACTGGGCTCGGAGTAGGAGTTTGGATATGTGAACAATGCCAAGTTGAGTCCTGAGCCAAAAGCTCCTTTCCTCAAGCCTCAGCTTCCTGACAAGCTTATTCCACTTGTCAGACAGACCTGAATTATATTTTGTATTACAGACGCCTTCAAAGGAGAACTCTACCATTTGGGCCAAAAATATCTCTGTCAAAGGAGATGATTGAAAATGTCAGGATGACGCCTCGTGACTGTGACAGTAGCTATGGGGTTTTTCTTTAGCATTGAGAGAAACAAAGCTTGCTCTTTGTGGAAAAATAAAAGTTTCTGTCTGTTATGTGTTTGTCTGTGGGTGGTATCTGCATGTGCTGTGTTGTTTGCGTACTGTTCATATGTCACACTGCTGTATTTTTATGTTAGCCATGTTTATGTGAATTATATTTTCATCCGTTTCTCTACTGCTCATAATTCAAGAGTAAATCTTCTACTAAATCTGCACGAGCCCTATAAATCCGCACCTACTGCGAGTCCAGCCGAGAGGTTCAGGTGTTACATCACACCCCCACGGTCAAACCCGAATCGATCATCTCCTTCCCATCCATCATCCGGCTGCAGCTTGAAGGAAGAAGCGCGACACTCAGAGCAGCCGCGAACGCAAACCACTTCACCTCCTAAACAAACTTCTCACCAGGAGAGGTTTTAATTAACAAGCGAGACACCAAGGAGCAAACAAGTCAAGTGGGGAGAAATGTAAACACATTTGATAAACTCTGGTTGTTTGCATCGGCATCCCTGGCTTCCTTTTGCACACAAGCCAGAGACACATGTCCTCCACTGGCTCACTGTCCCTTCCCTGTGCCTCCACACCACTTTGCAGCTTGTTAGTGGGGCAAGATGTTTGGTGCAGTGTCCCAAAGGCAGCGGCGTGAAGGTGACATCTATCACTTAGAGCCCTGGCATGCTATAAATACCAACCGGCAGGCTCCCTGTGGTTCCGCCTTGTGACAGCTATAGCTTGGAGTGGGAGGGAAACAGCTGATGGGGTGGTGGGGGGTGATGGAAGGTGGGGAGGAGAGTTGGAAGGGAGGATTTACAGCTGAAAGGGAGGGGCTGGTTGGGGGTTATGCCTCCAGTGCATGCTGTCACTACCAGGAGTATCTTAATTATATCCTTCAGACACAAATCTAAAAAGCAGTTGGTTCGTCATGACAAATCACATACACAAACAGCTTAAGGAGGATGTTTTCATTTCCGTGCATACCTGCATACCTCCATACCAGTGAGGGATGTTCTGTGCTAAAGACTTTGCATTCAAATCACAACAAAGCCTTTTACAGTGACGCATACTGAATACTAACAAAACCCAGGTATGCGTTTCAGGGTAAAAGGACTTAATTTTAAAGCAGAAGGAAAGAGGCGATGATACAGATCCGCATTTTTTGGTTATTATGGGCACACACTACACAAACACAAGGCTCATGAACTCTCTGCCACACCCTTAATCTGTTTAAATGTTGGGTTAGAGAGATTTAAATTGTGTGATTTTAGTAGATTATTTCTCTTTGCTTGTCATAATCCATTCGCTATAAAACCTTGGCTTTATAATAGCGTCTGACAGATGCTGAACAAAAGTGTTTTTCTCATACAACCACTGAGAAATGTGTTGCTCTGTGCCACCTTCTGTCTATTCAGCTCTGTTTGTACGCTTCTTTATCTCAAGGGCTTGGCCATTCAACAAAAGATTATTGTCATCTTTTCAACCGGCAAACCAGCAGAGAAAGGCGTTTCCCAACCCGACAAACCAAAAGTAGCATACGCATAAACCTGTCTATAAGAAAATGTGCTTAACAGTGTATCGTAGCTATGACTAACAATCTACCCATTCTTCTCTACTGTTTTCCTTCTGCCTCCTGTAAACATTATATTCACCTGTCATCACACGAAAAGCCACAAAAACCACAGCAGCTGGAAATCAGCCACAGGTATTTTCCACAGAGCAACACGTGACGCTTGTATTTACCTTCTGAGTTACTGAATTCTTTAACGATGACTCCGTAAGCCATAACTTTTTTCCCCCCTATCGCACTGTCACACTGTTTGGTAACGTAGCAGCAGGAAACTGTGAAAACAAAATTAAGCAGTCAAAACATTTAATGATTAGATGACATTTAAACTTCCTGTTAGGTGAAATGTCTTGACTTTCTCACGAAAAACTGATAATGGCCATTTGACAAATATAAATATTATTTAGCATTATTATGTCTCCTAAAACAACGTTTTGAGAATAATCTTCAGGGTGTTACAGACTGTACATGCCTCAAGTTAAACTGTGATTTTGGATATTTGACCATATAAATATTATTGACCTGAAACTGCAGTCTGAAATCCTTTTATTTTTGAAGACTGATTGATTGGTTGGTTAATGGGAACCTACTCTGCTCGAATCCAACACCATGTTTTTTTTATTCTTGGCCATTACTAAAGTACATTGTAGGATTTACAGTTAAGTATAATTAATCATACTACCTCACCTTTGTGCAGCACTTAAATTCATCCCCAGTCTGGAAAAATCTGAAGTCTTCTTCCCTTAAACTCTGATTGGCTGCCCTTGATAAACATAATGTTTAAACAGCAGATGGGCGGGCCTTCTGCGCTTGCAATTTGACCTGTTTAATATGAGCTTCCACAACCGTGAAATTATATACCCTCACTGGCTACTTGTTTAACTGTTTGTTATGGCAAATATCTACTCATGTCAGGAATTCAATCCATTCGCTCACGACGACCGAACTGAAGGTAAAAATTGAGAATCCGAATGTGCAAAAAAAAAGGTGATTTAAGTGTGATTTACCATCCCTCGGGTTTATAAAGAATTGTCCAAAAATGCCTTTCTAATGCCAGACGTCAAAAGAGATTGGCAAGTCTGCTCTGAGATGAAAGAAAAGCAAAAGTAACTCAAGTAACCACTCGTTCAAACCAAGGTATTCTTGAAGCAGATGGGCTAGAGCACCAGAAGACCAAACCAGGTGCCACGCCTGTCAGTTAAGAACAGGAAACTGATGCTACCAAAATTGGATAAAAGAAGAATGGAAAAACACTGCAAGGTCTGTCGAGTCGCCATTTCTGTTTGTAATATTCAGATGCTATGGTCAGGTAGGATCATAGGGTCTCTGACGAAGGTTTCCAGCACCTTGTCTGAATCTGAGCCGTATGTCCAAACGAATACCAGCAAGATATACCTGGTAAAGTGTTTGGTGATTATGACAGAAAGCAAGGAAACACTTGATAGGGATAGGCAACTATTTACACCTTCGAAGCCAACTATGAGCAGCTCTTTTCTGCATTTTGCGGTTTTTGTCATATTTCAGGCATTTGTATCAGAACTTAGTGAGGGTGATCTCTGCCTATGCCGCTACCTCTAGAAAAACACAGAAACTCCTCTAATAGCCATTAAACCATTTCTATTGATATCTACAGAGGTGTCAAAACTTGTCATTAAGGGTACAGGTGACCTCATCAGAGGGGAAGAAGTTAAAATAAGAATAGGACCACAGATATGGGAAGATTTCATTGCTGCAGTTAATGTTGCCTAATAGAGTTAAGTATAAAAATCTGTAAACTCTTGTCTGTATGCTTCAAATGACAGAAACGGACTAATAAAATACAATTAATTTACCTGATGTTTACGTTAACAGAAGTCTAAAAGCCATGTGGTTAGCTAAGATGCTTTTTAACATATAAATAGAGCCCTGTTAAATTCTTTTACAGCATTAACAATAGCAACACATTAAGGGCTTTCCTTTTGTTATGGTAACAGTTTACAAACTGACATGTTTTAAAGTTCATTAGCTGAGGCTGGCTGAATGTAGGTTACAGTGTACCACATGAAAACCAAAACCACTTTCACAGATGCCTCCAGAATGTCACTCTACAGTGCAAAAGCAGTTTTCCTGAATAAAACTAGCTTTAAATGCAGCACTTATTAACAATTTTAATCAACTGCAATGTTAGTAAATGACATGAACAGCCTGTGCCTTCAATTGCTGTGTGGTGAACAGTAGATAAACCGTCATCCTCATTCAAAATAGTTCAGTCCTGGAACAACACAAACTCTCTTCCAGTTATTACTAAGTGTGATATTTGGATCTTGCCATCTATGTATCCATTAAAACCCAGAAATAGGAACTCCAGCATTGTGACAACTTAAGAAAAACTGAACTGGACTTGGACAAAGCAGGGGTTTGTCTGTAGTATTTTCTAGTGTCCCACTGAGTTTCTTCCCAAATTATCTTTCTTCAAATTTGTTTTGACATTTTATAACCAAGTTACTGGAATAAAGAACAGTTTGTTTCTTAAAGGTTTTGTTGAGTTCCACCAACCATTAGTTCAAAGAAGAGAAAAAGGGGAAATGCCAATTCTAACAAGCCTGCAGAAAAAAAAAGTCGATGTTTATGTTCCACTGTGCATAAACCAACTGTGTTTTGTGGTCGGGTTTTGAATAACAGCGGTCTGGCTCACAATGTTGAGGATATAAACCCCATGCCTCCACTGTTTTGGCTGAACTTAACGTAAACACATGCAGTAAAATCCATTTCATTGGCAGGCCAGCCCTTACTGTGGTTACTAAACCTGTTTATGGTATTGTCCTGTAAATGATGGAAAAGTCACAGCATTCTCCCACAGGCTACAGTCCAAAGTATTCCCAAAATTTACAATCTACAAATTATAAAATAGCCAGCAACTAATGGGAGATTTTATTCCTCTGCTGTGTCAAATCTGTTTGTCTGACTGCTTGTCAGCAATATTATACAAAAGCTACAAACCTGAATTTCACAAAACTTGACTGGACAGATGGGAGTTTGTGCAAAGTAAGAACTCATTTCACTTTGACGCCGATCCAGATTGCTTTCTTTCAGATTGTGAGAAAGGGCACTGACCTTGGCAGAGGACGCACTCTCCAAATGTACTTCTAGTTGCATTTTGGCGTTGTTACTCTGCCAATCCCTTCAGCTCGCTTAGTTGTATCCATGGGCCAGTAGAGGGGAAAGAACTGGCAGAAAAGCTGCAAAGAAATAAGTCCAAAAACAGGGTTTTTGAGACATAACTTTATGTGCATGATCTTTATCTTTAAGTGTAGTGGGTTATTCTGGCATAGATGACTTTTAAATTGGCTGAAACGAAAACACCAAACTGCGTTTGGCAAGGGGATGTGGACAAGCCAGCAGTTCCAAAATTCAGAAGTCTGAAGTCATACAAATATAATTGAAAAAAAGTAGTAATCTACATTTGACATTGTTGACTTAAGTAAACATTTTGCTGTAGTCAATATCATTAAATATTCAGATCTTTGCGGCTCATCGTAAAAGGAAGAACAACAGAAGGCTTGTTTGTTGTGCTGCTACTACAACAGCGTTATTATTTTAAGATATCTCATTAATAACATAAGCGTCCTCATATACTTGGCGTCTCTGCCTGACAGATTAATGCATCACAGATACAGTCAAAAGCTCATAGCAACATGAGTGCGCCATAGGGTTTTTCTTATTTGTCCCTATGTGATGAAAGCAAAACAAAGTAATACTTATTACTAAGATGCCTTAACAGAAATCAAAACTACAAAGACATCTGTAGCCAATGCTAGGTCACCACTTATAACCAGCAGCAGTTATTTGTTTTCCCATTAAATGGATCATGAGAGACGTGCCAAGAATACAGCTGTAGCTTTAGCTTTGGGCCTCTCCTTTGACTCTAGATCACTTTGGTATACAGAGGAGTTCAAGGTCAACTCAATGAGTGCAAGGTGCTCAGGCTGTGCAAGCCAGAATCATCACCACCTCCACCACCGTGCTTCAAAGCTGGTATGAGGTTTGCTGTTAGGCGGCGTTTCTTTTTTGCCACATGTGATGCTATGCATCAAAGCCAAGCTGCTCCATTTCCGTCTTGTTGGTCTACAGCAGTCCTTCTCAAATAGTGGGGCGCGCGGCGTGGTCTGATGCTAGGGGGGCTTTGTGACACCAGCCCAGGGAACATGCGTTTTTGTCTTACTAGAATAAAGTGTAGTTGCACATCCAGCACAGTAGTTGGCAGTGGCGCTCTTATTCTCAGAGTGTGCACAGAGAGTATTAACTCTATGATGTTATCGTACGGAGTATGCGCACACACTGAATTGTAGTGAGCAAATCCTCAAGCGACACCATAAAAAAATATTTAACAGGGACAAAAAGAAAGGCACACAGAGACGGAGATAATGAGACAAACGAAAGTCACCCGAAAGCTAAGACGAGGAAATAAAACAAAAGTCATGTTGGCTTCACTGTGATGATGGTGGAAAACGAGGAAAGACTATTGTGTTTGATGTGTTTAAAAATGTTGGGGGGGGTTTCTTCGTAGGGGGGCCATAACAGAAAATAATTGAAATTGAGAAGCACTGGTCTACAGGATATTGAACATGGTTTGTTCGATGCAGCTTTGCAAACCTAAGCTGTGCTGCCATGTTCTTTTTAGAAATAAAAGCCTTTCCTCTGTCAGCCCTTTTAAACAAGCCATACTTGTTCAGTCTTTTTCTAACTCTACTGTCATGAACTCAGACATTTAACATGCTAACTGAGGCCTGTAGAGTTCGATAAACAACTCCAAGACAGACGAGACGAGACCAACAAACTGCCAAGACTTTGCCTTTTATAGAGGCGTTAACACTTGTTGATGATTAATTAATTAAGTGCATTTGATGAACAGCGCCTGGCTGCTATCAACCCTCTTAATTCCTGTGGAAGCAGTGACGGTCTTTGCATCTTTGGAGTGCAACCAGATATACATACAGCTTAGTAGGACAGGGCACTCATACAATAAGCTGAAATAGTCACGGTCCCTTTAAAGAAAAATGAAATTAGCCAGGCCATCCAAAATGTCTCTCAACATAAATACATTTATTCTTCATCCTCAATTGTAATTGAAGAGAGATTTTCATATCTGTTTGATTGGCTTAACAAAACAGCCAAGCCAACTCATCCTCCTAAATCTCTGTTCTGGGTCCCGTTCAATAATTCATCTGCAGTGGAGAGCTCAGGATGTCACCTCCACTGCTACAGGCCTCTTGGCCAGGCTACAGTCTGGTTGGGAGGGCTGCCTTCTGCCATTAGAATGGCTCTGATCAGATTAACAGTTGGCCTTTTGCCAACAGAGAGGAATTAGTGGGGGGAGAGCTGTGCCTGGCATGGCTTGGATACAGCACAGCACATTTAGCAGGCTGGAGTTACCACTACACTTAGCACACTGCCATCATGGTGACACAAGTGGTGTGATACCCCTGCCAGGAAAGGGAATCAGTGTAGGTTAATCACAGCAGCAGTGCTGTTTATTTGGTTTCATTACATTAGCAGTCACCACCCCTGTAACTTTATTCATTACTGTATATCATTTGGTATGCTTTCTATCATACGGCAATGTTTTCTGATGACTCTGAAATAGCAGTGCTAGTGCATGCTGACATACAAAAACTCAGTAATGGAAAAGGGGGCTATCAAAGGTTTCTCAAAAGGAATTCAATATTAAAAGCAAAATGTCAAAGAGAATAAAAACTGCCTAAAGATAGAAGAGGGACAGAACCATTGTAAAGGACAGAAGGTATAAAAAGAAGAAGGTGAGGAGTGACAGACAGTGTTACAAAAGGATGAAGTGGAGAGAAGGAATAAAGAGTGTGTGCGTGTGTGTGTGGAGGGGGGATTGATGGCCGCCCTCCCACAGCTCTACCTGTGGTGAAACAGATTGGACCCGCCGCAGAGCTTTCTGATTGCTGTGTCGACCAAGCATCAGCTGACAGATGGCTGCCTCCGAGCACAGGGCACCAGGCCGTCCACGGCTTGCACTGATTCGAAGTCCATGCACACACAACACTCCTGACACCCACATGCACGAACTGGTGGCCTATGAAAATGGAAAGGGGGAATGGAGGACACGGCTGTTTTGATCTTGGAGATATTGGGCATTTTGACTGTTGCCATTCTTGTAAACAAGGATTGACCACCTCCAAAATAAACACCGGCAAGCTGGGTCATACATTGCTCACAATCAGAGAAAGGAGAGAAGAAATGAGTGTCACTGTTTTCTCCTTTAGAGTTTCTTTTTTTCTGGAATTAAAATTTAAGCATTAAGCACAAAGCAATATAATCAGAGACTGGATAGATAACCTAAAATCCATTTCAAAGTGCACGAAACTTAAAAGATAACATTCATACAGCTGCCAAAAACAGTCTTTCCAAGTTATAGTCTCTCCCTTATTGTATGTCAGTGTGTGTAAAGGACACCTGCTTTTAGATATCCACCGTAAGCTCATAGAAATATCAGACTACTAAAGCATTTACAACGGTATTATCTATACACAGGACATGCTACTCTACTTCCGTTTTGGTGACCAAGAAAACTAATCTAAAAAACTAAAAAGTTTCCAGTACGAAAATTATTTTCTCATGGCTCCAACACGGCTGGTTATAAGCTAGCAAGCATTATTCCGGCTAATGTTAGGCTTGATTGTCCTACAAATCACACTTTCTCTGATAAACAGTTAAATTCTCACATCATATGAGCGTTTATACACTAATAGTATGACTCCAGCAATGTTAGTTTCACTTCAAAGAGGGTTTTACTAATGCCAGCTAATAACAGCTAACAGAGAGGGAAACGGCAGCTGCAACTCACCCCAATATGACTATCATCGGAATAAAGTGAGTTTCGCTGGCATATCGTCTGCTATTAAACTCTTTCAAAAAATGTTACAGCCTCCTTCAAATAAAAAAAGATGTGGCTGCTTATTAAGTGGCATTGATAAAGCTGAGGTAAACGGTGAACTGACAGCCTACCAGAAAGTAGACTGGGACAGATCCAGTACGGTGTCCTTTCGCTATCTAGCTACAGGTGGCTAGCTGATGATATTATTCAAATATGTTGAACTGTCATGTGTAAAAAATATATATATACAAACTGTAGTAGGAACACCTCTGCTATAGGGTTTCATCCAATGACGGTAGAAGTAGTTTTCTACAGTCATTGGTTTCATCTAATGTTTTGAATCTCTGTTGACAGCAAACTGCAATCTACTGACATCTAGTGGTGAGTTTTTGCACACTGTAACTTTAAACAGGAAAGATTGAAATTTTTTGATAAATTTCAGCCACACTTTAATTAACACTATAGTAATAAGCTTTGCCTCAGATTGAAACTACTTCAACTTCTTTTTGAATCACTATCAATGTTGCACAGTGATGTAAACACTGCAAAGTATCTTGAATATTTGTACTGCATCTGCAAATGACATGAAAACCAGCCTCAAGCCCCCCTTTTTAAATGATCTTTCCTGCATTTTTCAACCCAGTACTTGTGTTAAAAACACCCTCATACAATCCAGTCAGCAAAGTCATACAAGTGTGAAATAGACAATAATATAGCATATCACAGCAGCCATTTCCCTACACAATTCACTTTCTTTCCGCACCATTTACTCTCTCTCCTTCTCACATACACACGGGCATTGGATCTCTGAGGCAAATGGGTTGCGTGTGCACCTCCTGTTGCCATAAATATCTTGTTATGAAAGGCAGGTAATGAAAAGCGCTGCCTTGGTAATCCGTGACGGAAGGCAGTTTCATGCTAGTTCAGCTTCCATCACCCCCCTTGCTCCCTCCACCGGCCCAATGACACAAGTCCTTGTCTTTGGTACATTTGTCCTCTCTCATCTCCTCCTCTTTGTCCCTTTGCAGAGAAACGTCACGGGTCATCTATCTGCAGGAGCATTTATGAATATTATATGTGCATTCTGTGTTTGCTTTTATTTTGTTTCTTGGCCCGAAATGGAGCGCGAGAATAACAAACTTGGTTTATTGATCCACCCTTTGGTTTGGTGCTTTGTTTCACTGCTGTGACATTCGGGATATTTGAGGACCCGCCCCAGCTTATGATGATGGAAAGATGATGATTGTAGTGATCTTTTTAAACTACGATTATGGCTCAATCATGTGCATTTTCATTACCTTGATTACACATTGCCTTTAAAGCTAAATGAGCCTGAATTTATATGTTGAGTCACATAGTGTAAGACTGGTGCATGAAGCTGACAAATGAAAAACTGTATGTGTAAACTTAATTCTTTACTCTCTTATTCCAAGTTTGAAGCAACAAAAAGAGCTTCTCTTTTGACCTTGTTCTCTCTGCCCCACAATCAGTGAGGCAGTTGGCTCCTGAGAGCAAGCAATTGATCAGGGTGGATTGCAGGAGACAGCGGCTCAGAGCTGCAGTCCTAAGAGGAAGACCCTCTCATACATGCTGGCAGCCCTTCCAACAGAATAGATAATTCTGCAGCAGCCGTTCCCACTTTCACCTCGTGCCAACAAATTTACAATTCAAACATGGAACAAGGTGTTGAAGAGGGACGATCGAAAACACTTTGATTTGTTTTTATAAGAGATTTGACAGAGGTTGGACAAAGGAAAGCCCCAGCAGTGCAGGCCCTGAAAGGAATTTAAATCACCTTTTACAGTTATTTTATCTGTTATAGTGGAGCGTTGATGAAACATTATCTCAATATCAAAAGACAGCAAAGCACGGTTAAAATTTCTAGCATTTAAAATTGGCATTATAAGCAAGACACCAACAGTAGAAGTTAGGAGTAGAAGTCCATTCATCCACCTTCGATAGACAGTTTGACCTAATGTTACACAAATGCAGTTGTATTTGAAAACCGCAAGTTTTCCCCCAACAACCAACAACCCGAATCAACAGTCAGGTTACACAAACATTATAAGAACTTATCACTTTTTTGCCATTGCTTTCTTTCTCACCTCTCATGATGAATGAGTCACCCTAACAGTTATTTTAACTAAGATTTATTTGTGTTTTTTTTGTTGTTGTTGAGACAATCAGTTTACATCATTTGTTTAACTAATAGTAACTAAGTAGGTTTTACAGTGTATTTAATGTGCCTTTTCTTTGCGCTTGCTCAGCACTCAAACTGCTATATAAATGTAAATACATTATATTATTATGCAAAATGTAAAATTGAACCATGAATAGCTCCAGTTGCCCTTAGTTATCTTGTCCTTCATTTTATCAGGAGTTGAGAGGCTTTCATGATTTTAAGTTTCTGGCAAAGTTGTCATGTTTTTTAGGACGTGCAGATGCAGATTCATCTCTTGTGGCATCCTGAGATCCTGATAACTTACCAAACCTCTCTTTTGTGCTAAAGTGCCATGAGACAGGTTGACAGTCTAACTTACTTATTAATAATTAATAAACCATTGTTTTTCCTGGCATGCACTTAATTTAAAATGTAAATGTTTTACTTCATTTTAAAGTCCAACCAAGCTCTAAATTTTAGTTAATAATTCTAGGGGAAACATTTGAGTTTAATTTTTAAACATTGTTTTTTTTGCTAGAAATGCCAGTATGACAAACACATCCAACCAACATCACTCGATACCGAGGCATATTAACTTCTATTCATGTTTGTATCCATACACTGTTACACATAAGCGTGAAGTGAGCTAGTACAGCTCCGGAGTCTGCAGGGTTTTATTACTATCACAGTACATTAGCAGAAAAAGGAGAAATGCATCGCACAAGTTAAAAAATGAATGTTTTAGCGGAGGTGATTGTGTGTTTTACCAGGCTCTATTTTTTGGATATACAGTCTTTATAATATACCTCTTTTATAGCTCAGACATGTTTTTATTTACATATTGTACATACTATGTTTATCTTGGACTCTGTGCCTCACTGCCTTTAGGCATGATAGCTTAGGTTCCACTGCCCTCCTCAAAATTAAAAACCTCATCAGGAGATAATTCTGGGAGCCGCCACAATGCCAGCTATGTGCGACTGTCACCTTATCTTCCAGGCCTTTGCGAGCTGCTTTCCTTGTCTGTACCCTGGGGAAGACAGCTTAGTACCCGTTCTGGCTGCAGCAGAGAGGAGCAGGGCAGCGGAGATCACTCATTTTAATAGGCCTGTCACATCTGTTTTTAGAACCTGCAGAGGTCTCCTGCTGCAGGCCTCTGAATGAAGTGACCCCAAAATGATGTGACAAGCTGTGATGAGCTCAGGGAGGGGAGCTTTGGGGCAGAGGAGTAGAAGAAGGGATTAGATACAGAGTGAAAAAGTAAAGGGATTACATCAGAATCATAAAATCTACCACAGTATTGGTTTTGTCACTTTCTAACACTGAAACATTTTATGTTTACTTAGAATTCACTGTCTTAGGAGTTAATCTGTACTAGTGGGTTCTACATTTTGTCATGACTGTACTTCATTCGTGTTTTAAATGTCTCGATCAATGTCTCGACTTATTTTTCTTGAAATCCATGTTAGAGACTGCAGTGTTTCCTCCTCCCTGGGCAAAATGTGCCCATACAGACACTGGCAGCAACATGCCTGACTCTGCTCTCCCAAGTATAGTAAAGCGTGTAAGCTCTCAGATATCACTGCAGTTTAAGTGTTAGCTGAGCTGTGTTCAGCCACTGTGTAAACAGCATTTACTGGAGTCTCAGAGGACCCCCTTGTTCTCGATGCAAAAGAGACAGATGCAGGTGCAAACTAGGCTCAGTATGTCACAACAATACTGTGGTACTGCAGTAGTGTGCTAATTACACTCATGATAAGGTTATTTTCTATATTTTTTAGGCACAAGTGGCCAAACATGCCATTATTCCATTGTGCATGGAGTGGCCATTAAAATCAAACTTCCTGACACTGCTTTGCAGGCGACCCTGATTAACGACCCGGCATCAGTGCGTATTCACCTGACGAGGCCACACAGAGGATTTTTCCAGTTGAAAACACGAAAAGCACGTCACAGAAAAATGCGTCGACATTCACACTGTAGAAATTAATGCAGGACAAACTGCTAAAACTCAAACTTCAGCGTGTTGGTCAGAGTCCGAATTACACTAAGAGTGGGCCTGTGCTGCTTTTGCCGCTAGCTTTTTGTTATCTGTGTCTAAAAGAGGAAGCAATGATCCTTTTGCAGGTATTTCGATGATGTGTGGGGGTTTTCTTCCGCCCATATCGCCACTCCTCATAACTAAAAGATGCTCCTGCCTCTTTTTTTGGCATGGAAAATGTCACACTTGTTTGATAGCTGAAAAAACTATTCAACACAAGTATTACCATTGCTGTAACTCCAATGTGATGAACATATTTGGTACGGGAGTGTTTTGTCTTACAGTGCTACAGATAAATGCACTGTGTTTTACCTTCTGATTTTGAGAGGAGAAAAAGGAAAGAAAAGAAATATAAAACAGAGCAGAAAACCAAACCCTCTCTGTACCATATGAGACAGTAGTTGGATGGATATCCTCAGGCAGAGGTCTTATCTCTTCCAGAGGCCTGGCTGACAAAGAAAAGGGAGGTCAAGACTGCCGGGCTCTGTTATGACCTGCCTGAAGGAATCAGCTTGGCTGAGTCAGTAACATGCTTTAAATCATTTTTAACATCCTCTAAATAAGATACTTTAAAGCTTTCAGATTTTATGTTTTACACCTTTTATTCACTTTATGTTTTATTCTACCCTCATTTAAACCTGCCTTCTTTATGCCTGATTTTGTTTTTGAACTGGTCCCTTTACTTTGTAACTGCACAGACTTCTTTCAGCACTTCTTGACAGATTATAGCAGTTCACGATTTTAAAAAATGAGTTATGTGCTCTGTTAATGTGTCAACACATGCCTAAAGTAGTCATGCAATATTGTGACAGACGGTTTGGTGTACTTACAAACTTCCTAGTCAGTGAATTTCACAGTTAATGTCATTTTGATTGATTGTTTGAAGTTGAGTGGTTTTAACAGTTGTTTTTATGTCATCTTAAAGTAAATTTATTGCAGTGATATAAGTTACAATGCATGTTTGATTTCACCTACCCTTTAGCATTTCTCTAAAATGTTGTTTTTTTTTGTTTTTGTTTTTGTTTTTACATCACCCTGTTTTAAAAATCCCTACTGCAGCTCAGTTGTCCTTTTGTCCTTTAACCTTGTGTTCTCTACATATTTTCAGGATGTTGTCTGAATGCACCCACATTAGTGCATGGCCTCAAAACATCAATAAGTGTGCTCTTGCATGAAAGGTTATGCAAAGTGCATAAAAACATGTCTGAAGAGGTAGCATGCTTTCAAGCATGCAGAAACCAAGAAGAAGAAAAAAATAGGCGCATGAGTCCCGTGCATAGAAAGAAGAAATAAAACAAAAATGGCAGAATTAATAACGTTGGTCAGATTTTAAGAAGCAATTCTAGACTTTGTCCTTGTTTTCCACAGAAACCTATGCATCAGTAATTACTATTGCTGTGTTCACTGGGTGAACGTAGTTTTACTAGAACTGGAAAAATTAGCTCATACTGCACAAATGTACAAAGATTCTGTTATGACTACCTTTAAGGCAGAAAATAAAACTGAATGAGACGGCTAGCAATGTCAGTGTCCTTGAGTAAAACACTAAACAGACTCATTCAACTGTGAACAATTTTAGAAAGCAGCTTCTGCTAAATGCCTGACACTGATGGCTTGTTACAATGGATATTTTTTGCTTGTGTTGATCTAACTACTCAAAAAGTATCGCACATCTATCCAGTGTTTTTATGCTATCAGTTAAGCATATTCGTATGTGTGTGTTTACCTGGTGGTGACAATCATGTGGGCGAGTGTGTGGTCTGCTTCTTTCAGGGTCAAGTAATCAGCCATCAGATAAGGGCAGCCACTATTTTGGTCTCATCTGCCTTACAAGTGGCAAAACAACACTTGCTTAATCATAGGAAACAAAAAATAAGAGGAAGGGAGGGACTGCTGATGTTTATCTCTGCGTGTGAGGCACAAACCCAAGGGCGCCGACTCATCTGTATCCCAAGCTGGAATTTGGCAACAATGAGACGCATTCCAGACATTTTGTACCGTTTTTGGTTTAGTGGTAGCTAACTGTGTAGGCAGCAGTGGAATAAGAGATATGTGAGACTTTGTGTTAATCTGAGGTGAGCCAAGGTGGAGGCATCATCTGAGATGGGAATCTCAGATGATGGGGGAAAACCCACAAAAGTATCCTACAGTTTAATGTCATGCCATCAATTGTTTTGCTTTAATGTATAATAATAATAATAATAATAATAATAATAATAATAATAATAATAATAATAATAATAATAATAATAATTATTATTATTATTATTATTATTATTATTATTATTATTATTATTATTATTATTATTATTTTTATTATTATTTATGTGACCATCAGTAGACGATTATGACATTAAATATAAATTTAAAAAAATACAAATTTTATCTAATAATGGCACTAAATGCAGTCAGCACCTCATTAAATTTCTTATATGGTAAATATTAATATTAATGCCTGTACCAAAGTGCACACCAATCCAACAGTTAGTGAGACATTTCACTCTAATGTAACGCTAATGTATATTATAGGAAATGCTAGATGATAAGAGGATTTATTTATTGAGACCCATGAACAGAAACTACATATACATCCAGTATTTCTCCAGGTATTTCTATCAGTGCCAAAACAGTGGAATGACTAACTAATGTAGCGATGGACAGTAGAATCAGAACGAAACAAGAGAAAAGATTAGTTCAGTCATTTTTAATTTTCACTTTTTCTCAGTGTTTTCACTTGTTAGGAAAGTACAGGTACAAAGAACATTAGGTTAACAGGGGTCACCTGACAGTGTTGTAAGTCATGTCTTTGTTTTTCCTGCTATCATATGACCTGTCCTGTTTTGTTTCTTTTAATTTCTGAAGTTAAAATGACAACATCACGCAAAGTCAGCCTTAGGCTATGGAGTCATTAGTTGAAATCTCTAAATGTTAGTCATTTAATTATTGGCTGAGCTGTGAAATTATTATTCCCAAATTAAGTCCCCATTAGTCAAAGCAGGTCCATGGACCAAATATAACCCTGCCAATAAATTTTCTAAACAACATGACAAAAAAAAGAAAGAAAAAAAATACCAAGTTTTACTAATTTATTTTTAACATACGTATTATTATACGTATGTACAGTAACACAATTAGTGTACCTAAAATAATAGCACTATTAAAGTGGGCATCACAATAACCAGTGAGCAAAACTCAAGACTAGAGCTGGTTCCTGATATTAAACTATGGCATCAAGTCTGGTTTTGCGTTCCTGTAAGAAATTTGTTTCAGAACAGATGGCCTTGATAGCAAGGAGGGTTTTTCCTGCTTTGTGTAAGCATGCCATATTACGACTGCTGTAACCCTAAAACTGAACATAAAACTGGAGCAAGCTACATACTGTAAGAGCAGACAAAAGTCAGCGAACATACTAAATCTCCTCCATCTTTCCTACACCAGGAGGAAAATGTAATTCTCAAGTAACAAGTGCTCCTGCCCAGCGCTGTCAAACCACTAACTTCTACCTGAAATAAGCTTGGAATTAGTTATGAAGGTCTCATTTTTAACTCTACCTTTACAAATATACTTTGAAATCTCGAATCTAGTAATGAAACCTTAAAAAAAGGAGGAAGGAGGCACAGATGATCCTGATCTTAACAGGGAAAAGTAGCATCTTGGTAATGGTAGGAGGACATGAAACCAAATAGACTGTGACTGCGATATGTCATAAATATGTACTTTATAATAATACACCTTTATATACCTATATATATATATATATATATAGACACAAAACATGCACACAGAAAAACACAAAGTGCCAACAACCCAGTTAACAACCCAGCACTGCACTTCTGCAACAACTGAAGGGATGACTTTACAGTGAAAAAACAATTTCTTACAATCCCTGTCAGCCCAAGAAAGATTCTCTATACTGTACACATATCTGGATCCCTGGTATCTTTCAAAATTTCAGCCAGTTCTTTTCAGCAATTTCAGTTTTACCTTCGGTAGGGTACCTAAGCATAACATAAAAACCTAGTTATTAATAAATGTATATTTTAATAATAATAGTAAAATCCAAATTTTCAAAATAATTGCTAACCAGACCTTGAAAACACTGACTTTGCAAACCGAACCAGCAGTTTAAATACAGATTCCCTGTTTTTATGTAAAACGTGCCTGCTTTGGTGCGTGTTGAATGGATACGTTTGCTGAAGCGTTCCTGTTTGCTTTTTACCAGTCAAGGTTTAAAGTGAAGATGTTTGCTCAAGCTTTCTATAGAACTAAAAAGGAGATATTTGTATCAATTTTAATTTACACACTTTATAAATTAATTTCACAATTAGCATACAGTGAAAGCCTTTCAGCGGTTAACTTTACATATCCTATTAAGGATGTAAGAACCTTCTCTTTGTTTTAGTACTTTCACACTTTTGATATGAAATCTATCAGGTTAAAATATTGATCGCAAGGGGAAAAACACTACTCAATAGAAAGTTGAGTCTTTACTTCAGCCACTTAACATCAAATACCCAAATTGAGCACAAAACAATAATTCACATGAAAGAAATAACCAATTCATAAATATTTGTTACCAAATGCGTGTTAATCAAAAGTTTGTCTGTAATAATGCTACACCATTGTACATACTGTGGGTAACAGAGAGACAGTCTTGTGTACAGCTGCCTTCAAGTGGCTCTTTGGCTGTGGTGATGTGGTTTTGATGGCAGTGTGTTCAAGGTGTAGGCTAAAGCAAAGCTGTTAGGAGAGCTGTCATCTTGGGGACAATAGACCTATAAACTCAAACCAATTCTCTCAGCAAGAGAACAAATCTTCGCCTGTCAGGGTAACGCAGGGAAGAGAAACTCCATCCAGCTGACAGCCAGTGGGCTCCTTAATGGCTCTGTCCTGGCTGAAGACGACAGAATAGAAATACAAGGACCGCTTTAGCATTAAAGCTTCCTGGTTAGATTGACTTGAGTGTCTATTTTTAAGACAGCTCGATTGTGCACTTGTGCCCACAGTCCTAAACAACAGAGCCCTCTGGGATATTAAACTGTTCTGAACTGATTGGAAATTGGTTTTGTGAAATATAGTAAAACAAAGTATTGAGGATCCAAGGTCAAATTATTTTGGACCTAACTGACCAGCCTCGTGCATAACAGTAGCTCTGAAAGTACAATGTCACTGATTTGTATTCGAAGAAACTGTTTTAGTGGGAAACGGCATGCAAAGGAATTTTAAAACCTGGACAAGCAGTGAAATACTTTAAATCACATGGAAACATTTAAAAGTGTTGGGTTCTCTCTGACAATTGGTTGGGACTTAATGTTATTACAATCTAGACAATACATAAAGAAACTTAATTTAAAGTATGGAGTAATAACTGACCACATTACCACCATAGATGAGGTCAGATTTTGAGCCGTTTCTTTAAAAAAAAGATTATTTTCCACCACAACTCATTTCCACTGTTCCCTTAGAGTGGTGCGGCCACAGACTGAAAAAAGGTTAGTGATTTAAATCAAGAAATTAGTGGAAAACAGAAAGGCTTTTAAATGGCTCTGTGAAACTTTATCAAAACACGAAGACTGCGTGAAGAGCATGTCAAAGCAGCTGAAAAGGAAAGCTATGCAATTAATCAAATGACATTTCGATGACATACTCGAATTTTGAAAAGGAAATATGGTCCAAAGTCATTTCACCCTAGATTTCAGTCTAACCATCCAAAGAAAACAAAAGGATAAGAGTCAACTCCCAAGGAGAGTAACACCATGCATGCAAACACCATTTCAGCCAAGACACAGTCACTGTGATACATATGCACATTTAATCAGCCTCTTCCTGTGGAAACCACTAATAACATCTAAGTCCCAGCCATAATGAAACCCAACACACTTTCCACAAAGGATGAAGGAAACAAAATACCCAAAGCCTGATTACTCAGATATTTATAATTTCCATTAGCATGCCTAAATTCTCTGGAGAATTCAGAGTATTCAGCAATGTTACAGCAGTTATCAATGTAAGTCAGTTGTAGTTTTGATGGTCATATTCAACCATTTGTCAAACAAAGAAAAACACACTTCCAAGCCTCTGGTGACATCAGGATTTTCCAAAGTAAATACATTAGCTGTTGAATCATTTTTAAGTGCTTGGTAAACAGTAGTCACAATTTCATAACTTTACAAAGCAGTTTGTCAAACAAGATTTGAAAAACTGGCAGAAAACAAAAATTAAAAAAAAAATGGTGAGTAACAAATTAACAGGAAGAGGCTTAAAAATTTTCCCATTCCAATTTATTAAGTAAAATGATTTCCAGATAATCCTGTTCAATTCCTTTAACTATCTAGAGTGCTTTTATTTGGAACTGTATAAAAGCCCTCTACATAGTCAAAGTAAAAGCCCTCTACATAGACAAATTCTAAAGCACAATGGTCTTTCATTAAGAAACTATGGCTTTTATTTTGAAGGTCTGACACATATCGTATCCCTCTTTCTTCTCACTCACAGAGTCTGGGACTGTTATTTATTGTCCATGATTATGTGTGTTTGAGAAAAAAATGAGACCAGAGAAGTTTGAAATTATTAGCGTCAATCTGAATACTTGAAACTACGCTATCATATGAGCTGCAATTACAATAACTTGAATATGGGCATGCAATTCCACATACTGCATGCCCATACTCAAAATCACAAACTGCCAATGAGAAACAGGTCTAAAGAGAATGAAGGGTGTTCAAATGCAGTTCAAAGTGGTTGCTTTGGTCCAACACGTTCTCACTCCTAAAGCGTAACATTTTACTCTAGGTGACAAAATCGTGGATATATTACGCTTCTGGGTACCCAACACGTCCCTATATTATGAGATGAGAAAAACTAGGAAACATGAGAACTGTTTGAAATGAATCTATACATGTTTATTCTTTTTACTTAAATCGCTTTGGAAAACACTATCTAACATCATTAAAGTACTGTTAGGGTAACCCAGCGTATAACATAAGAATGCGAAAGATCAACTTCCACGTTCCTCAGGGACATCTAAAGACTTGACAAATTGTCACCATATTATGCCTTGGGAGTGAGAATGAGCTCTATGGTGACAGTCAACCATTTGTCTCAGAGAGAGACAAATAACTGGAAACATCTGCAGACACTGAAAGAGAGAGAGAAGATTCAAGTCAGCCAATCAGCTGTTAATCACTTACACCTGTGAAAAAGCAGTTAGGGCTACCACGATGACAGCATTCTGTGTAACTGATGGTGAAATCTGTGTTACTCAGCACTGCTCACGAGAACGAGCAAGCAACGTCAGATTAACAACTTGTATGGACATAGTT
Organism: Hemichromis elongatus; assembly: GCA_015108515.1. Taxonomy (NCBI): domain Eukaryota; kingdom Metazoa; phylum Chordata; class Actinopteri; order Cichliformes; family Cichlidae; genus Hemichromis; species Hemichromis elongatus. The sequence continues at coordinate 27,195 of VUQR01016977.1, forward strand.
TCAAAACCATGAGTGTCCCGAGCAGTTGCTCTACAGATCATGTGGTCAGGGAGAAACTACCTCTTTTCAAGACAGGAAAGAGGTAGTTTCTGCTTGTCCAGAAATCCAAAATTTTTAATAGGACTCCATGGGCCAGTCATCTCACTCAAACAGCTGTAGATAAAATTCTGCATCTGCTTGAATTTGGTTTGGTGGTAAAATAATGTCTGCCGAGTGAAACCTGTGGGCTCACCAGGAGGATAGAAACACATTTTTCTTTCTATATTTTCTTCAGATTCTCCCGCTCTGTCAGCTAATTAGCCCACTCCAACTCTACCATTCACTTGAACCATGACATGCATGCCCAAAAAAGTAATAGCAGTCATCTCACCACTGACTTGGTTAATTTGGTGGCTGTACGATAAAAGCGGTGTGGGAAGAGATACACGCTGAGGCCGAAAAATAATCATAAAAATGAAACTTAGCCAAGCGTAACATATACTGGGATTGTTGGCTTTGAAAGAATCCCACCAATTAGAATTAATTGCTATCTGCACTGATTGCATATTTCAGATGCACACACGAATAATAATTTTACTGATAGGTTTGAAATTGGCAACCAAAATATTAGTTATTAACTCGCTATTTAAGCCCATGGCTTCAGAGTATATTTCCTTGCTGCTAAAGAGCACATGACAGCAACAGCTGCCATGCTAAAAATTAGGGAAAAAAAGAGTAAAATGATAACAAAGTGAACCTACAATGATTAGTAAAATGCATCATTTGTGCTAACTCACTGTGAAACCACCTCCCACACACAAACATGTTGGGAGGGTCCTAATTCCCTGTGTGATACAACCCCCTGAAGAGGCCTTATATTTATATCCGTTGTCAGTGCAGAGCTGGAGAGACTTGCTGGCTCATAAATCTGACCGTGCTTAGCAAGCACAAATTTCCACCTCATTAGCGCTCCACACCCTGTGGAGAGACCTGAAATACACACCAGTTTCAAAATTTTGCCAATCAACCAACAGTAGGATTGCTCTGCTGCTAGCTATGACACCTCCTCACACATCTAGTTTCAGTAGACTGTGTCATTTTAATATAAAACTATTTTACAGCATAAGATTTTGTGTTACCCGGATTAACACACGAAGACCGCAGTGAGCACCTTTGAGCAGATTTCCAAATGCAAATTGTTCCCAACAACCATCAAATGATGAACCACTGAGTTTGCATCCATCTGCATCCTAATGCCTTCCCTCCCTTTTAAGCATTGTGAAAAATTCACACCTCTGTGATGTCCACTTTGATTATCGCACACCCCTTATGGCTTTATCCCACACCCGTGTTGCCTGTGGGTGGATACACCCCATCTTTGAAGCCCAAACTAGAGCCACAGTGAGGTATAAAATAGGCTCAATATGCCTCCCCTTTCTCCACCTCCCACACTAAGCCTTAGCCCTTCACTCAAGCTTCAGTCTCTTCTCTCAGGGGAAACATGTATGTCAGAGACAGCAGGTGTGAAGTGAGATTAGAAAGCACAGCAAGAGGAGGAGGGGATGGAGGACGATAATGGGAAGGGAAGGGGAGAGAAACACAAGGATAATGTTGACGGTATACGTGCCGGTGTCTCACTTTGTATGCAACCAAGTTATGTGAAGTTAATTTCGTATGCTTGGGCATCAGCTGAGCACATACACTGCTAATAGCCTTTGTTTCTCCTCAGAGAATGTCACTCGTCAGGCCCATATGATGGACAGCTTGGTGGCTGGCACTGGTAGATGAAGAAAACTCCCAGGCCATCCACTCCTCAGAGCAGCAATTATCTCTTAGCCTCAGACCCACACCATGGGCCTGCATGAGAATGAGCCCAGGGCCATGCCTCAACGTCTGGCGTTCTTCTCTCTTTGGAAATACAGACCACATGCACATACAACACTCAGAGTGATGGATGCATGGCCTAGCTCACACATACCAAAGGAGGGAGGCAGACGAAGCTATAGTATGCTAGTACTGTCCTCCAGTGCTAGTTCCTTCAAACAGAGACACTGGAACTGTTGAATATTTAAGAAACGCAACGTGTCAGCGCACGTTTAAGCAGGGAAGACACGGGCTGGAAATGAAGCTGCTGAAACTGACAGGTGAAGCCCTGTGGCCAAGATCAAGACCAGGTAGCATTTCTGCTGCAGCCTGAGGGTGAAAGAGTGCAAAATACCTGTATCAGGTAAACTCTCAGAAGAGCCTCATCTGGAGTTTAAATTCCTACGACTGTAAATAATCATTCAGGTGACATTTTTAAGGTCAGTTTTAGATAATTCATTAAAAAAAATAAGCAAAAATACTAGCGTTGTCTAGTGACACGATTTTGGCTTTGGTAGTAAAAACCAAACACTTTGATTGAAATAAACAGAAAAAAAAACCTGAAATGAAAATTGCTCGACTTGTTTGGCATGAGCAGCAGACACATATGGCCCACGAACAAACAAAACTTCTGTCAATATTAGCCCGTTTGTTTATTTGCTTGCCTAGCCCATCACTTACACTGGTGTTTAGTGTTTGTGCCCAGAACAAACAGTAATTCAAGAGAATGCTTCTCAACCAGCTGAAGAAGCTTGTACATCCCGCCTACCTCCCCTGAGATAAAGCTGTAAACATTTCACAGCTGCTCTTTCTGCTTCCTCAAACTGATAGTAACGGCAAAGTTCTCCGGTGCCGTGATTCTCCTTTTAATTTGCATGAAAGCAGGTATGAGCCACAATGGCATTTTATTCAAAACTGGCCTTAAAACAAATTCATCATTTAGCACAGAGGAAAAGCAAGCGTTGCTTTTTGTAAGCATCCAATTATTCACCCAGTAAAAACTGGCAAACTATAAATGGCTGAGACATTTTAAAAATGAGCAGTGCCAACAATCAGAACCCAACACACTTGACTTTTTTGACAGAAGTTGTTTTAAAAAAAAAGTTTCTTTTTAAAGTCATCGACTAATTTGTGAGGCCAAAACTGATAGCAGCAGCACATCTCAGAAAATTTGAGTCTTTGCAGACTTTTTCTACAGAAACAAACTAACTAAACATTGTTCTCTGGTACCACACTGTTACTAGAGAACTTTTAAATAATTTTTTTTAGAATATTTACAAAGTATATGGGTATATTTTTATATGGAGAGAGAAAATTACATCAGAGAAAAACAATATACTTGTCAGCTCTCTCTAATGGGAAATTATATAGTGATGAAACTCCGTCAAACATATATTTTCTGTACTGTAATTTCTTTGGGTCGGTCAGCTGCCAAGCACATGGTAGCAGTGCAGTTTACCAAATCTGTTTTGTCTTTAATTAAAGTTGTCTTTGAGTAAAGACAGCTTTCTTTGTGTGCAATGCAAAATCTTGGACATCCCTGGACAAAACTGGTTTGACTGAAGAAAGAAAAAGAGTTTTAAACAAAAGTCTGGACTGCATAATCCACACTCAGTACAGAGCATACATACACACAGCTATCTTGAGGTCCTTCAGTTCTTGTATGGGGGTTTTATTCAATTCTCCCGGCAAGAGAGATCTGTGAGGTTCTCAGTCCGTGTGTTTAGTCCAGGAGACTGTGAGGGCCTGGGCAAAAGCTTCAGTTTGCACCTCTTGAGGATTTTTGAGGTGTGTTTAGGATCTTTATTCTGCTGTAGGAGGAATCCTCATTTCATCTTTAGCATTTTTACAGAAACTTTGATATTTTTTCCAGAACCTGATGGTATTTAATTGAATCCACACTTGCCTCTACAAGTAAAATGCTTCCCACATCACTGGTTGCAAGCAAAGCACGCAGAGTGATTCATGCAAACCTGGGCATAACTGGAGGGGTATTCTTTTTCTTAGACTTTGTTGTCTCCCCAAACTTACCTTTGCTCACAGAGCCGCTGTTTCTACTCAGTCCATGGGAGTAGTTTTCAGAATGCATCGTGCTTTTCTACATGCTTATTTGCAAACTTCTGATCCTGTATTTTCTGGTGAAAATGCAGGAAAGCTTTTCTTTTAGGCATTACACCATGAAGTTTATATTTGTGCAGGTGTCACTGCAGAGTACAGTAGGCCACCTCCACAGAGTCTGCTAAAGGTCTTCCTAAAGGTCTTATGCAGTGAAACCGGGGTCTTTGTTGTGTTTCCTACAAGCATTCCCTTTGAAAGGTTTATGTTTCCCATTTCGTTCTGATTTCAACTTGACCTGTGTCAGTTATTTCCAAAGCTTTGAAATTTAGCTCACCTGACCTTTCCTAATGATAATCTCCAGCTTTGAGGCCTAAAATGATCCAAGTCTTTCAAAACATTGTAGTTGTCCTCCCAGGTGTAACAATCGGCAGTAGTGTGTAGACCTCCATTATGTGGCACTGGAAGTTAGCAGAACCCAAGAAGCAAGTTGTCAACTAAAAATTACATGACATATCATGGTAAAGAGATTTCTGCAAAGACCAAAACAAAGTAAGATTTTGGAGGCTTAGTGAAGCTGGGCTGCCACCTTGCCACTAGCTTTTACACTAGCTTTTTTCACACCGAACGCGGTAGAAGCGGCAAAAAACGCGAAATCGCCCCTAGCTGATCGCTTGTACATTCACGTGTCCAATGTGAACTGAATGTGGGAGGAAGTAGCACCAGACGGTATTGTTAGCAAGATGGCAGCTGTCGAGATAGCGTTTGAAGAGAGAGTCCCCCTTCTGTATTTACTGTGGAGAGCAGAGCAGCAGCGTAAACGACGTCCTCGCCGTATCTGGGCCTATCAGGTCCTCCAGAAGTGTGAGCAGTTTGGTGAGTTTCACCACTTGCTCCAGGAGCTGCGTCTGGATGATGGCCGCTTTCAGCGGTACCACTGTCTGTCCCTCGCCCAGTTTAAGGAGCTGCTGTCCCGCGTCGGTCCAAGCATCACCCGCCTAGACACCAACTACAGGCGCTCAATCCCACCTGCTTAGCATTCCTGCCTTTTTAAAATTTGAGATTTGAGATGAGATTTTTCCAACTCGAGCGGTAGAGGCAATACGCGTAAATGCACAAAAATGCACCACACAAACTGCCGCGCGGATTTTCTATCGCATAAATCGAGCAAAATGACCGCACGAATCGTGGTTTCGCGACGCAAATCCCCTTTTGAAAATTGTGATCGTGCTTCTCCATTGACTTTACATGTAAACCTGTCGTTTTTGCCGCTTCTACCGCGTTCAAGGTGAATGCACCGTTAGGCCACAGGTGTTGAACTCCAGGCTTGGAGGGCCGGTGTCCTGCAGGTTTTAAATGTGTCCTTGATTCAACACAGCTGATTTAAATGGCTAAATGACCTCCTCAACATGTCTTTAAGTTCTCCAGAAGCTTGGTAATGAACTAATCGTTTGATCCAGGTGTGTTGACCCAGGGTGAGATCTAAAACGTGCAGGATACCGGCCCTCCAGGCCTGGAGTTCAAGATCCCTGTTTTAGGCCAACAAAACAAAACAAAGAAACAACAGTAAAGGTTATGGATGTTCTAAGTAAATGTTCACACACAGGGTCAATCGTTGCATTATAGCACCTGTGAAGGCTTGACAGGCAAAGACAAGCACTACTATACAACAACAAGAATTAAAGAGATGAACCCATCCGCAACACAGGGTTAGTAATTTAAATGATTGCTTTCAAAGAGTCACAATTCTATCATGAATGTCCACACTGAATTCTAGCTCCCAACAGCAATTTACTAAAGTGTCCAAATATTAGTGTCCAGTATACTGAGTCTGTGGTGTGCACTGTGAAGTCTAAACAAGAGTTTCATACAATAGAGCAGCGGATTGGACCTGGGAACAGAGTTGATTAATCATCATTTAATGTCTTTTTAGAAAGATATAGACTTACCAAGCTATTTTTTTTCTCTTTCTCAAATTGTTTAAACCAAAATATACCAATCTTGCTTTAAATTCAAATTAAATTTAAGCTTATAAATGAACCTTTGATTCAAATCAAATGAGACTGTAAATTTTAGAGAGTTTTGGCTAAAACATCTAAACAGAAGCAAGATACTACACGATTACATCTCTCTTGTTTCTTCTTGATGGCCTTACTTCACCGGTAGCTTTCTCTAGAAAACCTTGTATATACCTGGCTTAAAGTACGAGGTGCACAGCTCCTAACAGCACATCACTCTATCATAAATCCTGGGTTATGTGTGGAAAATGGTTTGGGCAAGGCTTTTCCCCCAGGCGTATCATTTATAGATATGAAACTTTTCCCTAGTGGAAACAAGGCCAATTTCTCCATTTGTCATTTGCAGAGCACACAGTACTATGTAGACTCAGTGATCAGAGTCCTGGACTTTGCTGTTGGACAGATGGTCAGTGAACTTTAGTGACGACAGCCTTTGTTTACAAAGGTCAGCCCTGATCTTGTTTATGTAAGCTAACAGGTAAAGATACACGAATTGATCGGCAGTGACCAGACTGCTCCAGTTTCCTGCTGATCAGCAATGACTGGTGACCACCTGATATGCCTGTCACATTTTATTGATATATTTTCTATATGTTTAATTCTATTTGACACGACACATCTTGGGTATAGCCAACCTCTATTTTTTATGGCTCTTCCAGCTCCGGAAGGCTTTGTTGGTTATGATGTCCTTCCTCTTTTTTGTTTTGCATTTCAGTCAAAGCTGCTGCTGTTTTACATGAATTTGCTCCATCTCCAAAAGCTCTGTTTGCACTACTGAAGTACACAAGGAAGCTCTTCACAGCACAGTATCTGCACCGCTTTTTAGTGTCTAGAAGGCGTAATCAGAATGCAGCACAGATATGTTGTACACATATTGTGTAGCTGCACAGCATTTCACTTTGATTTGTACACATAAACTGGCCTACACTACTGTAAGATTTGTTCATCGCAGGTCCTCGTGGAAAGTGTAGGAGGGAAAACAAAGAGTAAGACCTGCAGGTAGGCAGCATGAGTGAATAAATGTAGATGAAAACATAGCAATAATTATATTTCCCAGCAAAAAAGCTGGAAAATACATGCAATAAAATATATTTAAAGTTGTTTTTGTGATGAGTTTACGATCTCGTTCCCAAAAGATCAGATTGATCTAAATATTGACAGCATCCATAAAACTGTTGGCATTGGCTTTGCATTTATTCACTTCCACTTATCAGAGTAATAGGGGAGCTGGAGCCTATCCCAGCTGTCATAGAGGCGGGGTACACACTGGACAGGTCGCTAGTCTGATGCAGGCTAACACAGAGAGACAGACAACCATTCCCACTCACATTCACACATACGGGCATTTTAAAATCTTCAGTTGACCTAACCCCACTAACTGCATGTGTTTAGACTGTGGGAGGAAGTCAGAGTACCCACACAACCACGGGGAGATCATGCAAATTCCACACAGAAAGGCGTGGCCCAGTGGCAACAGTGCTAACCACCGCGCCACCACGCTGCCCAACGTTGCTCCCATTACATCAAAAAGCAGACACATCTGTGCAAATACCACTCCTCTTACGTCTTTGTCGTGCAATCATGTGACTCGGTGCCATCGACAGACACACGCAGACTGCACTGATTGCGTGATAGCTCTAATTCAAGAGAAGCATCCTGTGGTGATATTATCTTTAAATGCAGGTAGAAAGACTAGACGCTACAGTGGCAATGCCAACAATTTATACCAACACATGAAAACACCATGAAAAAGAGAAGTTGGAACAATAAAAGAAGCAAAAGAGGAAGAAGAGGGAAATCCTCCAGCTACACTCAGACCCCTTGCACAAAGACAGAGGCAATTGCAGAGG
>VUQR01016977.1:34979-50640 GCA_015108515.1 Hemichromis elongatus
GGCAATTGCAGAGGTCCTTGAAAGAGACGTAAAAAAAAAAAAAAAACTTTCAAAAATTATTTTTTTCATTGTATCTTAAGTTGTTTAAATAATATACTCTGCCCTTTGACATTTTGGAGTGTGACCGAGCAGTGAAATGCCAACGCTTCACCTTCAGGACCCTCCTTCTCTTGTCAGGAAAGCTCGTGAGTCGGTGTCCTGCAGATACACAACAGTACACCATAATAAAACACCCCTCAATGTCACGACCACACGGAGCGGCTTGACAGAAAGCGACCCGCGTTTCACATAATAAGGTGTGATTTGACAAAAAAAGAGCATTTTTAAAGTCCACAGTTCACTATGAACAGACTGTTAATAGGTTACCTTCACTTCTACTCAAAATAGCAAATATATTAACCATTTTTGTGGGTTAAGCATTCAGCACATTTGATTTGTCACTCTGCGAGTAAACAATAAGGATAATGGCAACAATTTATAATCCACAGTGACCGAAAAAGAAGCACAAACAGCTAATAATAGGAAAACGACATTTTCTTTGACAGACTAGGAAGCGGTTAAGTCCAGATCAGCCTGTATACCTGCCTCTTTGTTTTCTCTCAGCCTTTATTTTGGTCTCCACCAACTTCATTGTTGCTGCTGTGTACTATGTAGACAGAGCTGACAGGGAGAGGACATTTAGCACGCAGAAATACACATAGCAACTCCAGCTTCTCTGTGTGCTCTGCTAATATTTACATTGCCAGACTGAACACTGCCACTATTGAGTTTGGCCATTCAAAATAATGTTTGACTAGTATTAGAACAACAGTGAAGAAACACCGTCTGGGCAATAAGTCCCTCAGGGTGCGGCCCAGATAGAAAGAGGAAGACACAGAGAGGGGTGTGAGCTGATGGCATCTTTTCACACTAGTTAAACATTTAGTGAGTCAGTATTTTTCGTTGTTGGTTTTTCTTTGTTCTGGCCTTTAGTGTATGTGTAGCAGTGCGGATTGATTCATGTGTGTAGCATCTTTCTCTTTCATCTCTATACTCTTTCTTGCTCTCCATAAAAAGCTATGAATCGAATACAAACAGAATGATTACTAAAATGTTGTCTTTAGTATAATTCAAACTCAGTCAAACTCCAAATCCATAAACTACTGAAAATTCAGCTGTGCGACAAAAGAACAGCTCATCTACATAAGCACAATTACATCATGTCAGTCGTCTGGTTGAGCGACTGGAAAAGTGAAGGTTTGTGGAGCAACCCGAGCTAATAGGAACTGCTTTGATTCCTGTAAAACATTAGTCTGAATTTGTGTTTGTTCAGGTTAAGTGTTTACTGTTTTTGATAGCCAACAGGCAGAGTTCACTGTCCACAGGTCTGTGTCACCATTGAACAGGTCACATGAAGGCTGATATGCATAAAGAAAGAAAAGCTAACAGATCAAAGGGTGGGGTGTTTTTTTTCTCTTTTCTTTTAAATTTTATTTTACATTTTTAAAAACAGTCAAGAGAGAACCCCAGAGGTGGGTGGTGGGTGGGACACAACAGGTACAAAGCATTACAGACCAAAGAAAAACATCTTTCATGGTTAGTACTGCCATCTAATGGTGACTAATTTACTGTATTCATGTGTGAGTTTACAGCAAAGTTTTCATATTTTTGCCAAGGTATTAACTAAAAAAAAAAAATTAATAAAAGAAGACAAAATCAAGATCTTCACTTCACTTGCTGATGAGCAAACAACAGACTCTGATATATTTAGTTTACATTTATGGCTTCTCAGTTTACATGTGCTGTTCCTAAATATTTTAAGGTTTTAAAAAAGTAATGATGACGAAACTTGCTGAAGCAATAATGTAATTGTAAATCCTCTGAGTTAACTTTAAGATTACTTATTTGTTGTAATTATTTCTTATTTTGAAAGAAAACCACATATTTAGTGTGGTAGTTGCAGATCAGGCTGAAGGACTTGAAACAATCAAAAGTGCAGCTCTGAATGGGTTTGAAACTGAAGAGCTATGTACTAAAGCTGCTTCAATCTAGTCGCCGAAAGCCCTTGAACACTCAGTTTCAACACTGACAGATTTTCTATAAAGGACCTAAGAGTAGGTGAACTGACAGTGAAGAGGTGAAAGTACATAGACGAGTTGTCCGTTGATGTCTAAGCTACCAAAGCCACTCCAATAGGAGATGATGGTAAGCTTCACAATACAACCTTAAGATTTCCTCCCAGGTTTCTGATGTTATTTGGGTTTGGACCGAAGCAACTGAATCAATGGATTCACTGCAGTAATTACTGGCGGCTTTGTGAGGAATGTCTGGAGTCACTGTGCCTTGCGGATGAGATTTCAGGATGGTAAGGGGTGATCTCGCAAAGTTAAGTCTCACTTTCCTCTGACTTTTTCAGCAGCGATATTTCCCTGCACTCTTTATTATTTGCCCCCCTTTCACTGAGTTGGCAGCAGATGTCCTGGGCTGAAAAAGATTTACATTGTGCCTGAAGGTCAGCTGGAATCTGCTTGGCAGTTACCTAAGCTGTTATCTCTGGTATTTCAGCAATATTTGATGTCTGACTAAGTATATTTTTCTTCCTTGTGGTCTCATTCTGAGAACCGAGCTACAATGCCACAGGTCACAAGCATCACAATAACATTTGTTTGTTATGGAAACATGGACACAGTTCTCTGGATGTAAACTTGTCGCTTTGATAATGTCGCTGAATTCAAACGTATCGTTTTCTTATCTGCCTCTGTCCACAGTTATCTGCTCTATAATCATTGATACACACAGCAATAGCAACGTTAACAGTTACTTGTTTTCAAAACTGGTAGAACAAGTGTTCGTTATGCTGTGAGCAACGAGAGGCAATAAAAACTCTCTGTCCAAATACTTCACAGAAATCGTAAGCATTTCCAGGAACACCGATGATACAGGCGCTTGAAACAGGACATTATTAAAAAAGTGCGAAGATGCAAATATTATCAGCAGGATTTCCAGCTTCTGAGTAGTGCAGAGACATGCAAGATGTCTAATAAATGGAAAGGCAATTTAGAGAGCTGTAATCAAATATGTACTTGACTTAGCTGTTAAAACCTTCTGCATCCACTTCGAGGTATTTGGAAAAGCTGCCACCAAATAAAACCTGGCCAGCAACGAAAATGTCGATGTTCAATATGCGTCTGCTATATTTCGGTTAAAGCAATTATTTTCACTAGTTTGGCATAGCATAGCAGCTAATTTTTATATGTTGCAAGCCTTTTTTTAAAAAAATATTACTTAACGGTGTAACCACACTGTTTCAACCTGCCGCTGCTAACAAAATCTTAAACAAATATTAGCTCTGGCAGGACATCACGTCAGAAAAGATAAAGTCATTGGCCATAATGAATAGTTTATAGAGTCGCCTACTGCATATAAAGGATGGACAAAGACAATGGGATCACAATCGAGGGTGGAGCACTGTGTCCACTAATAGGAGGTATCTGGTGTGTCCTTATATATCGGTGACCTCTGTCAGTGATATAAGGGTTCTTTAAAACAAACTCGCACAACAACTGCACAATAATAATTGGATCTAAACAGAATTGGTTCTGACTTGGTTTGTATTTGCTCTGGTTGCTCGTATCTGTAGAGATGCACTGGTTTGTATTTCCCTGACAGATAGCAATTCCTGATATTTTAAAGGTCTGACCTGCCAACTCAATATCTTCGCACGAATCAATATGCCATGTTTTACTGATTTCTGTGTTTGCACAGGATATCGCTGCCAAGCGGAACAATCAGTAGCTTTATTCTGCTCCTCAGCAATGTGTCAGTACCTTTCTGGAGAGGTGAACGTCAGGTTGTCGCGAATCGGCGTAGAATGGGATAAATTTAAAGTCGATTTTCATCTGAGCAGCCTGCAAACTGTTTTTGCCTGATTGATCGGTGCATAGCTATTTAAAACTATATTTAGTGATGGCAGTATGAGGTTAGATGAGGCCAGACGTGATTAAAACATACTTTTAGGTTAGCCAAACTTTATTACTCTTAACTGTAGAAATATCAATGATTGATTACTGATAAACACACAGTTTCAGGTTTAAAATACTGTACATCTAGTGACCAGAACTACAATTCAGCGGTTTCTGTTTTCCATATTAGCACAATATCAAAAATACAGCTTTGCCAAAGTGATTAGTCCAGACTAATAAACTTTCTTCTACCTCCTGGATCAACTGGATCCAATGTGGTTATATTTATGTGTATATATGTTTTTTAGAAGCATTAAACAGAATCACATCTGATAGCAGGTAGCTAACACTCAGACTCGAGGCCCTACCTTCAATATCTCTCTAAAAATATGGCTACTGTGCAAGGCAGCTGTCTGGCTAATGCAGCTCACAACACATAAAGGTGAAAATGACTCTTTACATTTCAGAACAGAGCTTTGAACTATAGCCCACCACAGTGCATAGTGCTACTGAGCCAAAATGGCTTCTCAAAGAGATGTGGCATCTGTCTAAAGAGTTCCAATTTTAAAATTATATCTGCAAAGGTCTTAAGTATATGAAATATAATGAACACTAACTGTGTGGCTTTTACTGGGCTAAGCCTCAGTTTATATATATTTTTTTTAAATTGAATCATAAATAATAGAGCGTGTTAGAAAAAACAGCACCTGACATGAAAGCCACGTCAGCGCGCATATAACAGAAGTTACAATGTGATTTCTGCTAATCACATCCAGTGTGACAATGCTGGCTTCTTTAAAAAGAGCTTCACTAAAACACACTCTGCAGGGGGATAAAAAGGCTTGGTATGCCATTTTCTTGTGTGCTCTGCTGAAAAGAAAAGCAATTATGTCTCTTTTGAAAAGCCACTTGGACAGCTCTTGTGGCATCCTGTGAGTAGCCCCACTCATACATGACTCATTTCTACTCATTTTCATCCAGCGACTGAAAATGCACTACACTACTGCTCCTGCCAGCTTTTGGTGCAATTATACTCACACTCCTCCACTCTCATTTCTTCTCCATGTGAGGTCAACGAAGGCCCTAATAACCGTGTGATTTAGAATACAGTATCTAGCACTGAAAAAGTCCTTTGCATTTTAACAGAGGAAGCTGTACCTATGTACTTAAAGTGGGACTTTATAAAAATCTAATATAAATGAGTATATTGTAAACATTTCCTTTTACAACAAGCGTAAAGATTATATAAGCATGATCTGGATTGTTATGGTTTCTCTGCTCTTGGCTCGTCTATAGAAGCACATGAACACGTTTATATCACCACTAAATAGACCCATCTGGCTCCAAATTAGGTTCCCCAAAAAGAACAACACATCAGACAAAATTATGTGCCAAGATACAAGATATGGCTGACATGAAAACAACAATTTCAAGTACCACAATCCCTATTAATAGTTTTTCTAAAGGAGCATGAATCCACAATACACACGCAGTGGCACAGACAAACTGATGCGCCTTCACTCGCAGCCGTATGCTAACAGGTCATTTGTTCTTCACTGTGACTGAAGACATAAAGTAAACCATGAGAAGGCCACGAAAACGGAACAAACCTAATCAAAACCTTAAGTCATCATGCGGCTAAACATGGACATTTTAAAGACGCCTCACCTCTGGATAGCTAGCTTTAGCATCTTTCAGATATTCAGAGGTCAGAGCAAGACACAAGCCAGCATTCTTTGTATGAGCCTCAGCAACAGAAAAAAGTACCTGACATTTATTTAGCTATAAATCTGTGGCACCTTCCTTTATTTTCAGGGTAAAATATATCAAACAAAGATGGCTGTACAACAACTGGTTTTCAGTTAATTACTTCTACCTGCTTCCAATAGGAGATCCATTTATTTTCAGGTGTGTCAGTGACAAAAAAGCTTGTTATAAAGTCTGATCATTTCTTTCTTTATGAAAAAAATAAATGGCAATAAAGACAAGAGAATAATAATAATAATCATAATAGAATAATATTTTAATAACTAATACACTGACTAAATATAACCTACCTGGAATAATACTTTGTAAGGGTTTATTTTTAATATATGAACTATTACTACACTTTATGGGCTTGCTGTCAAACTCATATATCCTTTTAGTAGTTTTGAGCTGCTATCAGGTCATGCATCCCTTGTAAAAAAAAATACTAAAAACAAGCCATATAACTTTCCAGAAAATGCAATTTGCATTTCCTCGAAATAAGGGTGACTATGGTATGTATTTGAGTCTCATTCAATAGGGCAAGTTAAACATTAATTTCAGCCATCTACACCAAACTGTCATTCATTGGATGTTTACAACGATGGTGCTGCTACATGACTTATGATCCAAGACCACACAAAGGGGGGAAAAACTGCACTACTTTGCACTATACATACACGACACTAATTGTCCTCGTATTCTGATCTTGCACATAAAAGTTCATATTTTAAAAGTTAAACAATATAAAACATTTATCATGTGAAATTATGATATATAAGTAACTAGAATCCAAATAAGTGGAAAGAAAGTAGGTGTGGTTAGTGGCTTTGTGGGCAGCACGGTGGTCATAGCAGCAATGTCCTGAACTTGAATCCATCATCTGCCCAAAGCCTTTATGTGGGATTTTTCCTGCGTGGGTTCCAGCTTCCTCCCACAGTCCAAAGATGTGCATTTAGTAAGGTTAGGTTAATTGGCGATTCTAAATTGCTCATGGGCGTGAATATGAGCGTGAATGATTGTCTGTCTGTCTATCTGTGTTAGCCCTGTAACAGACTGCCTTTAACCCTGTGACAGTTCAGATAGGCTCCAGCCCCGGGCCAGGTCTTAATCCTGACTAACATTTATGAAAATAAATACAATAAATAAAATGAAAACTAAAAAACCTCAACACTAGAGCCATTTGCGATTGCTAATTAAAATGATTCATAGTTTTCTGTGTCATGATTACTGAAACTAGATTATGTCAGTACAAACAGCGGCGCTGTTCCACAACGCAGGCTTGACAAAACTCAGAGCCCAACACTATAATCTGAGTCGATGAACTCTAATATGGACAACTCTGAGTTTCCAATTCCAGAAAGACTGATCACTGTTAGTTCAGTCAGCTTGATCACCCTGAGTTAAGCATGTGTGTGAGAAGGAAAGCCATCATCAATCAGTGGCGCTCCAATACCACAATTTACCATGGCAACAAACAAATAAATAAATAGCGACAAGGACTAAATGTAGGGGACAGTAACTTAAAATAAAAATATTACTCTAGCGTATAAACAGTTTATTTATGGGCCTGTGATATTATTTAGTGAGCGTGATTTACATCAATTTCACTGGAAAAGAGATCAAGGGTTTTGAAGTTTTAGACAATGTAACTTGCAGATTTTGCTTGGCATCATTTAATGACTCTGAATCTGTTTATCTACCTATCTACCTATATAGATAGATAGATAGATAGATAGATAGATAGATAGATAGATAGATAGATAGATATGATGTTTCAGGGACATATTTTTCACGAATGTCATTTGAAGATTCTTTTATTTCCAGCGTTCAAATTGAGTTTCAATTTCAGTTCAAAGAGATGGCGAGGACCAGGAAGGCCATGTGGAGAGTGTTAGGGCTGTAAGGAAATTAGTAGCAGAGGGAGTTTGCAAATATAAAAGCAGGTTATCTCAGAGGGAGAGTTACAGAAACAATGTTTTGATGTGTGTTTTTCCTAAACTGCTTAACACACTTCTTGTTGCCGTTGCCCTTGCCACTGTATGTGTGTCTGCATGTGTTGGACATATTAAACCATTCTTAGTGTAATCAGATATGTGGTACAATTACACAGCCCCATTATCACTGCAATTAAAAATGATTGGAATACCATTCTGTCAGCTTTGGCAACCAAACGTTGGTGGCTGGCCGCCAACCTGGCATTCATTTCTGAAAGCTACTTTTAGGAACTGGAATATTTAGCACAAAGCCCTTACCCATTTTCTCAATATTAAGAAAACCAGGAACACTGTAAATAATCTCACCATATTGCTTGTTTCCACTGACCACCTTTTCCTGCTGTATAATAAAATGGCAGGATTTCTCGCAATCCCAAAGAGAGCTGAGGGTACCATAAGGCTTGTGCTAAAATGAAAGATGGATAGTTTGCATTAATAATGTCATTAATTCTAAAACATCATGAAAAAACTTCTAAACTTTTTGTAGTGGTGTATGAACTCAACAAAAGCATCATTAAAGACTCAATACCTAAAAGTAAAAGGAGACTGGGAGTTTAAAACCAGAGCGAGAGTGCGATAGAGAGCCATGCATTTGGCCATTAATGAGTGTGGGCGGATGGGGATCAGTCTCAGAACTGTCATCACAAAGACAACCACAGCCAGTGAAAAGTCAGCCTGGGATTCACAGTGACTTAGCAAAACCACACCACTGACAGCTGCAGAAACTACAGGCTGTGCCAGGAACACAAGGAAAACATCCAACCCACTTTGGCTGAGAGTGTTTATCCCTCAACAATGCCTTCCAATATTTTCTGTGGATGCAAAAACCCAGAGCTTTCATTGTTCTTGGCAGGGCCCTTCATGTCCTGGTTGGTGTTGATGAGGAACCAGCTTAACAGCAATCACTTACAAATGTATTTATCTTTTATTGCTTATGATTGCTAAAATCCTTCTACAAAAGGCTGAAGCCAGTGTTTGTGAGTTGAGGCATTTATTTGAGATTTCTTCAGGAAAATTACATTTAGGGCCCTTTTGACACTTGAATGTCCAACCAGCTAATCAATCATGGATAACAAACCTTATGGTAGTAGATATGGGACTGTGGACAGAACAGTGAAACAAGCACCACTACACACCACACCACTAATGGCACCCCACAGAAACTTCATGCTGGGCTTTGGACGCCTTGGGTTCTGTGCTGCACTTTTTCTCCAGACTCCATGACTTCAATTTCCAAATTAAATAAAATATTTCCTTTCATCTAAAAAGAGGACTTTGGACCACTGATCAACAATGTAGTTCTTTTTCTACTTAGCCTGGGTAAGGTGTTTCTAATGTTTTCTCTGGGTTAGGTCTGGCTTGATATGAGACAACAGCAATTTTATTTATATAGTGCATATAAGTGCAGCGAGAATGGAAAAATAAAAGTAAAACCATACATGCAAAGTGATTTGCTGTAGGTCTGTCAGTGCAACTCATTAGTTTGTAAACAGGGGTTAAGTCATCAGAGGAAAATTATATATACAATTGTGTCTCATACTCATAAGAATGGTAAGATATATTATGATCTTTATGACAGTGCAAAGCCGGTATATATCTAAAAGAGTTGAAATCAAATGCAGGTTGGCTTTTGATGTGCTGATAATGCCCTCAGTCTAATCCTTGCCAAGTTATTTCAAGCTCCTGACATGGCCATCCATGTTGCTTTTTCCCCTTTTTCCTACCACACTTTTCCATTCTAGTTAGCTTACCATTAATAAGCTTCAACACAGCACTAGATTACAGCAATAATCTTCTGTTGCTTATCCTCCTTGCGGAGACTGTCTGTGATCATCATGTGTACACCTGTCAAGTCAGCAGCCTCTGCTGTGACTGTGGGTGCATGTGCTGAACTAGACCAAGTGGTACAAGGTGTTGCAACTGTTTAAATAGTATCTCAATATTTTATTCATCAGAATAAAAAGAGGTTTAATATATTTTCACGTATTTGCTCTTTTATTCTCTCTAAAATCAAGTATGTAACGTGTCAGGACTTAAGTTTCTCTTATGTTATTTTCATTTAATTGTTTGAACATATATCCTAAATAAGGGTTTTCTCATCTACCGATGTGCTACTGGAGCTTTTTTTTTTCCAGTTCTGATAACAGTGTGCTGTACTTCCTACAGTGGCACATTTATAGGTCCAAAAACGCAGGCCATTCAAAAGGAAATAGACAAGAAATGAACCAAAACACGCTTCCAGTTTGATCAGAACTGACCCTAATTATCTGTTCAATCAGGACACTGACCTGGGTAAGGTTTCACACTTAAACGAAAGCATTAGGTGTGAAGCCACACTTGCAGATGCTTTTACATGATTGGAAAACAGCTTAGGTGACCCAATGCATTGCAATGAGCCATTTTAACAGTTGGTGTGCATTTGAGCCAAGGAGTCATTACCCAGAGGCAGAGCGAGCGGATGACAAATGAGGCCTCCAAGTGAAACAAAGCCAGATTAGAATATTTTTTTCTCCTCTGAATAAATACAGAGAGCATCTTTTTGTGTGGATAAAGGATAAGGCCTTCTGTAATCTATTTATAGTATTTGTATTATGTTTGTGCTGTGGCAGATGGTATAGCCCTGCTCAGCAGTCGTAGTCCTGAATAGGATTTAGTTCAGTCAAATTCAAAGTTATGGATATGGTATTATGAGGGTGCCACAAACGGATGCATTTTAGAGCAGCTTTCATTTCATAATGTTACCAATATGGTGGTGTATAAACCACAGCACATTCAGTAATGTGGGGATTATGGCTACAGCAGGGCTATGGGGAAATCCAAGTAAAATATTGTCTGTGCTCACTGCATCATCCCCATCTTTTAGCTTCAGCCGACACAGTTAAAGTGTCAGCTGAATGTAAGAGAAAAACACTGGGCACAAAACATTTATTTAAAATGAGATTTTAAGCAAAAATGAAAAGATTGTATTGAATGAAATTATGCTGCTATAACAGACAGGCTTTTCCCATGTCTTATCTGCATTCATCCACTACCAGTGACCTAAGAGTTTGCTAGTAATTGTTAATAAACCAAAGTACTGATACATTTGTATAAGGTTGTGGCTGAAACTAAGTAAAAATCTGACATCCATCTGTTACACATTATCTAGAAAATTTAATGTTTAAAAATAACTCCTGAGCCACATGGTAATGATGGAAAATTTCTAAGATAATAGAAAAGAAAAGGTCTTTGGGCAAAATGCCTAAAGAAATTTATAATATGCCCTCGTGCAGTTAGGTCGACAAGTTTTTTTGTATCCATACATTTTACATTTGCACATGATGCATGCGAGCTGCAATTTAATCTTGGTCTCATCTGTCCAGCGATGTTTTCTTTTTTTAGACCTTTGCAAGCTCGTTTAGATGTTTCCTGGCAGAGGCTAACCTATCCTTCTTGTTCTTGAGTATAGATGCTTGGCACCTGGTTGGCAACCTGTTGTAAACCTTCTGTATTTACATTCATTGATTGTAGACCTTGAAAATGTTATGCCCAACTCCAAAAGAGTGTTCTTGGCTAGATGTTATTAAAGGGTTTTTTTCTTCACGAAACTGTGATCATTTGCTTTACTTGATTTCTGTGGTCTTTCAGACATTTTTAGAATTACTGAGCTAGCAGTGCACTCCTTCTGTCTAAGAATGTAGCAGATTGTTGATTTATCCACTCATACAGTTTTTTTCTATCTGTCTGGTAGGTTTATTTTGGATTTTCAGTGACTTTGTTCATTTGAATCAACTCTTTGGACCTCATATGAGGAGTTTCACTGAAAAGTTACAAATCCTTTATCTGCTCAAACTGTCATTTAAAACGAGGGAACAGTCCTCATTTAGTCATGACCAGTGTTGGGGATTAACGGAATACATGTACCGGTGTTACGTATTTAAAATACAAAATATGAGTAACTGTATTCTGTTACAGCTACTGCTTAAATGGATAGTAGAATGGATAGTAGAAAACAGTTACTTTGTTGAAATAAATTAAATACACGGTGGTCTTTTCCTGTTTCATATGTCAGACTATACGCTATCTAATTTTCGTAATTACACGCAAACACCGATAAGAGGCTCTAATGTAGGTGTCCTGTTAATGTTGGTGGGCTCAGTTATGGACCCGGAGCCAGCACAACAGAGCCAGCAGTGCACGGGCAGGAGTGCATTTCTTACTTGGAAATTCTGACACGACTTCACATCTGACCGTTCAATGCAAACTCCGTCAAAAGACTCCACCTCCAACCTAAAGAAACATCTGGAAGTAAGTCTTGCAACTACTTTGTTTTAGTTTTGGTAGCTACCTGGGGTATGTGCCACTTCAGTATTTTCGATGTAATATTGCTGTGTGATTTATTACTGAAGGCTGCAGTACAACCTACTAGCTGCAAATAATCATGTGCAGCTCTGAAAGCAGACAGAAAGAAAACATTTTACTGATACAGAAATAGTTTTCTATACAAGATCACTGCAAAAAGTGCAACTTTACCTAATGTCCACACTACTGTTACTTATTTTATATTAAGACTTAAAAATCTAGTTGGTATTGCTTTCAGAACTACACATGATTATTTGCATCCAGCAGGTTGTTAATGCTATCCATCAAGTCTAACACTCTATGAACTAAACCCAGCTAACGCTAGCTAACAATGTTAGCTCAGTGCCGTGTAGCCAAACTTCCCGACGGTCCTCTAGAGACTTGCTTTGATAACTGACCAGCTTGTTAGATGAACAAAACAGTAACTTAGAGGAAGGGGACCTAAACCATGAGAATACAGCAATATAGCTACATTAGCTCCAAAACAGTCGTAGCCCTCATATATACAAAAACTGGGCAAATGTTGATGCCCTTTGCTAATGTCTTATTTAGAAGGTGGCCCTGCTAATTGAGTTTTAATGTCAGTGGCCACTCTCAGACATATGTTTGACCAAGCACTAGGGAAAGTTTAGAGTTTGATGAATTACAGCTGGCCACTAGTGGCAGCTTTAAAGGTCATGGGCAAAGCTGGGAAAACCACCAAAGCCTAAGCTGATTTTAGAGGAAACTTGCCTGTGAACACTGTAATTACATTTTACAGTGCTCACAAGGCAAAGTGGGGTGTATGAGACAACTTTTACTATACATGTTAATAAGCACCCCTTCTTTTTCACAGATAATGCATGCCTAGTCTTAGGCAAACTCTCTCTCTCTCTCTCTCTCTCTCTCTCTCTCTCTCTCTCTCTATATATATATATATATAAGATCATAAGGAAATGTTGATCTGATGTCACAAACAGAGACCAATGAATATGGCATAAACATCTAGATTTCCCAAGCAGAGTTAGAAGGAAACTAGAGGACTGAACTGCATCCAAGTCGAGAAACAGTACAAGGTTTGTAAGCTGGAATCTGAATATGCACTCTGAATAAACAAAGAGAAATTTGCATTTTAAACAGCAACACATTATGTGCTGCAGCTTTGTGGAAATCATTAGTTACACACTTCCTTGCAATTAGTTTGCAACTTCACCCCACACATTGCATAGGATAGGAAGGCACAGAGAAAAGCTCTAGTCTTTATGAGAATCACTCACCCAGAGCACAAGATAAAGCAGAGCAATAACTTATTTCAAAAAATCCCAACCGGCTAATTAACATTGTGAATTCAACCAGAAAGTCAGTATTCCTCTGACGAGTTTAATTGCATTGATGTGTGAGCCACAATTAAACAGCTCAAATAGAGAGCTGCTTTGGCTCCCATAAATGACAGTATTTTCTCACCTCAAAGACTGTAACAGGATTTTTTTCCTTCCGAGCATAATCGAGTTTAGCTTTACCTGAGCTCATTTGATGATTTAAGAGACTTAAATGAGTTTTCCTACCAAGGTTAATTATGAAGCTCTGAATTTAATTTGCCACTGCGCTGATTGCTTATTTATAAAAACGTCTTCAGCTCTGCTCAGAGGTAATGTGATTACAGGATTGGACTGAGCACCAGCCAAATGATGTTGTGTGCTTAAGCTTGCTGATGAGTTCGAAGGGTCACTGAAAATCAAGATCTTCCTTGGCAAGCAGTGAATGTAGAACAGATGAAACATTTGGTCTGCACCATAATATAAACCTGTTTCAGAGAAATATGGAAGTTAAAACAATTTTCACTAAAATAAGGTACGGCCACACTTTAAATTGTGCATCATTTGTCAGTGTAGTTAGTAAAAATGCTATTTTAATTGGCAGCCTGTTAAACCCTGCATTTCTTCACGCATAGTGAGCAATTTACTCTGTATTTAAAGAGCTGCCATCCAGGTTTGTTCAGGATTTCCAAAATCCAAAGCAAAAAAGCAAAAGTGCAAGCAATCATTTACATGGTGCATTTCTTTGCTTCAACATAAGCCACAATCCTTAATATCTCCAGTTCCCGTCTTACTAGTGTCTAAGTCTAGTTTCTCCCGTAATCCAGTTCAATTTAATTCACTTTTATTTATATGGCTCCAGATCACAACAGTTGTCTCAAGGTGCTTAAGTAACTAAATAATTGGGTTAAAGCAGAGGACCTCCCCAGAGCACGTTCACACCAGACCTGGATGGTACCAGAGTTTACGTAAGAATGAGCAGTTCCCTCCTGCTCATCATCTCCATCCTGCTTCATTTGTTAAACACAGCCTTTCTGCGTAATATCACCGATGTGGCCTTGTAGTTTATTTAAAGAGCCTTTTACAGAGTTCTCTTTAAACATAACTGGAGCCAAACTTAACATTATATAACCTGCTGATGTGATTCTCTTCCTCCATGTGATTTTAAACACTTTCCATTTATAATACTATAAAGGTGTAAAGCTAAAGTGGTAAATCTGCCATTGTGACTGTGCCATGCAGGAATGTTGAGATTGGCACACCAACAGTAACCAAGGAGGGTGTGGCTTGCTGCACAATTTCATACATTAAAAGTCAATTTAACAAAAAAAAAACAAAAAGAAATACTAACTAGAAGGTTGGTGGTTCGATCCTATGGCAAATATCTTTGGGCAAGATACTAACCCCATGTAGCTCTCCAATGCATCCATTGGAGCGTGAATGTTACATATTAAGCACTTAACAACTTAGAAAACGTGCTTTTGTGATTGGATGAATGAATCAGTTGTATAAAGCGCATTGAATAGAGTAGAGTAGAAAAGCGCAATATAAGAACCAGGCCATTTACCGATAAGACGGGGCCTGATTATTTACAACCTTGTATGTGAGGAGCAGCCTTTTCTAAATCTTTAAAGTCTGTTTGGGCAATTTGAACCCTAAAACCATTAAGTGAAGTATAAAAGTATAGATCCAAGGTTCACATCAGGGCCCATGGGGTCAGGAGTAAATTAGATTTAGTCACTGTCTGTGCACCAAAAAAGGTCAATATACCACCAAAACTAACAAATATTTCCATAATTAAAACACCGCCTGTTGTGTAAAGACTGCAGGAGGTCATCTGTAGGCTGGTTTGATGTACTCGATGCAGATGTTACTAGAAATATCAGGACAGAAATGGCAGTAATACATTTTTAAAGAGCTTAATGACTGAAATACATTCACTGGCCATTGTAAATTAGGCACACTAGCTCAACTGCTCATTAACAGAAATATCTAATCAGCCACTCACATGTCTGGAGTTATGCATGTAGGCACGTAGACATGGATTATAATACTAAATCCCGAAGAATACTCATGAACACTGAGGTCTGGCTATGTGCCAATGTGTATCTGGACCCTTACAAAACAAAGATGTGAAGCTATGTTAGTATTTATTGGGATTTTCTTTTTAATTTACAGGTTTCAGTTACTGTTGTTGAGATATTAACAGTAAGAATGAGTTCAGATTCTCTTAAAAATAATAACACTAATATGTTAATAATTGTTGGACTCACTGAGGTATTTTGAGAACATTAAAAGGCTCTTATAAACATCTGAGGGAAAAATATTCTTTAATCATAGA
>VUQR01016978.1:0-17720 GCA_015108515.1 Hemichromis elongatus
GAACTATAGGCTTTTAAAAGCGCCTTATGGTCTAAAAATACAGTAATCTAGTCATGACAGCAATATTGAGTTGTGTTGTTGAGGATATGCTGAATTTTTTGTAATGGTAAAACTGCTGCTTCTAACCTTTGTTAGCTGCTGTTAGTTGTTCTGGCTGTTGGTAGCCACTGTTAGTGAACGAGGTGTGCTATGAAAAATGATCAGGTGTGCCATGGAAAATTATCTCGTTCCACCTGATTAGTACTCTAACCAATTGGGGGCGAGTAACAGGCAGAGCAATAACATTCTCTTCCACTAAAGGGCAGTACAACTACCTGCTCTAATTAAATGGGTTGCCAAATGCCAGTAAAACAGAAGAAGACAAAGAAGAAATTACATAATAGTAGTACTTTGAGTGTGATAATGCAGTGCAACAGCAATAGATAAATATTTTAAAACAAAAAGTGGTTCCTGGAGAAAATTCCAACCCAGGTCCTAACAAGAATGTTGGTCAGAAGAACATTTTTTTTTTTTATGTTATTTAAAAGAAAAAAAGAACATTGTTCTCATAAATATAGATAGATTAATGTCTAATGTAATGTAATGTAATGATATACCTTTATTAGTCCCACATGAAATTTCCCCTTGTGGGACTAATAAAGGTATATCATTACATTACATTACATTAGACATTAATCTATCTATATTTATGAGAACAATGTTCTTTTTTTCTTTTAAATAACGTCAAAAAAAAATACCGATGGCACCTTTATTAAATGAAATAATCATTTAAAGACTGCATTTTATACTTACTAGGGTTATCATTGTGTAATATTAAAATTTCTTTGAAGATCTGAAACATTTAAGTGTGACAAAAATCCAAGAAAACTAAGAAGTTAAGAAGCAGATAAGGGCTTTTTCACAGTACTCTCTGTGTTTCTGCAGGCTGCTCCAGCTGCCCAGCATACTGCTCAAACCTCCTGGCCCCAGCACACTACTACATAAATAGGAGAGGAAGAAAAACAAAATGCAAGACAGGTGTGCCGACCAGCCTCCCCTTGAACCCCCAGATGAGCAACAACCACACCATGGTCTATGGTGTTAATGAGAGGAATCTGTTACTTCCAGTTCCTGACTATTCAATGACCAGGTTTACTGTTGTAAAGGGAAACCTTTTTACCCAGACTACTATATTTTCCTAATTTTAACCAAATAGACTGTAATAACTAAACTTAATGAAGAAATGTCCACTGTATAAAAATACAAGGAAGTAAAAGTAAAAAGCAGGCTAATAAAAGCAAACTAGAAATGAAACAAACCAAAGTGCAAAACACAACCCTTGTTTTACTTTAATGAGATCCTACTATGATTTTGTGTAAGAGAAAGAACTGAGAAGAGGAATGATTTGGAAAGGGAAACAGGTTGTGAGTGAAAAAGTGGTGTTGTGGCCAAAAAGCTCCTGCTTTGTTAATGCACTGTGTGCAGGCGTGTTGGCACTCACAACATTTTAGGTCATTTCTGATTGAAAGTTCTCACAGATTACATCTCGCCTGACTGTCCGACCCTGGAGGACAACTCATGACGTGAATGTTAAAACAAGGAACACATCCTGGTTCCACTCCTGACCTGATGTGCCAGGAAACTGTGGGATCATTAATGTTCGTTTTCTAACCACAGGCTGATGCAGAGGATGAGTATGATAGTGTGAAAGGGTTTGCGAGAACTTGCTAACAAATTAATTTTAGCATGTTAGCGAGGAGCCTTGATGTTGGAAAGAAGAACTCTTGACATCATTAGTTTAATAAAACGGGGTTTTATTAAACTGAGTGTTTCTCTTCAACTTCCAGCTTAGCATCTCTGAGAAATCACCTGGTTGACCAAATGTACTAAGTTTAACCCACTGTTTAAAACCTCAATTTTTCATTAATACTTCTACTCCTCCTGTGGGTATTGACCACATTACCTTGGTGTACATTGCTTAAACTGTTTAACTTTAATTAAAAAAAGAAGGATTCATATATTTTGATATAGTTTATTTAAATCCAGATGTAGGTCTGTTTTACTTAGCTCATTTAAAGAGCTAAATTTAAAAAAAATTATGCTGCTTTTATTAAAGGAATGTTTCCCAAAAAATACTCCTATTTTAATAATTAATGCAGTCATGTGCAAATTGAATTTTGCTGATTTAAAAAATGCAAAGCTGGACTATTATGCACATCTTTGGGTTACTTATTAATTATTTCACATTTTATATACTTGTCACCTGTTTTGTTATTAAACATGCAGGCTATATGTGTTTGAAACATAGGAGAGAACAAACCATACAGGAAAAATATTCAAATGACTTTTTATACCCATGACAGCAGGAACTTTTTCTTTTTTTCCCCTAAAAGACTTAAAGCTGTCTTAACCACGATTAAAGATGAAAACCTGTCTGTGGTGATTCAGGCAGAAGGTTTTAGTTTAATTCATGCTACATTTATATTTGAATAATCATACTGAAGACTGATTAAATAGCCACAAGTAATCCTAGCTCATACTATGGTAATTGCAACTTACAATTAGATGGGTTGACCTATAGGGTTTCATCAAAGCAAAAACAACAAAATTAATAACAACAATAATAAAATAACTTTGTGAAGATGTCATTGAGTGTAAACTTTCACATTTTCCTAGTACAGTATATCAGCAGGAAGAGGAATATGAAATAACTGAAATCTTGATCTTTTAATATTTCCTATTTGTACCTTTAAAATTAACATTATTTGTTCTAAACCATAAAACTATCCCTATATCAAGGTAGATATTGCCTAAAATATCTTCACTTTTCCAGATTTTCTGCATGTCATTCATTGACATTCATACTCTCTGACACACACACACACACACATATAAATCTGTGTGTGGAGCTCTGATTTACTGTCCTTCACAGTCTATTAATGATTTCACTCTTCTTCAGCCAGGGCAAAATATTTCAACTTGAACATCTCTCTCAACATAAGCCTGGTCATTCATTCATAACCGTGATTTGTGAGTGTAGTCGGTGTGGCCTGTGTCAGTAAGTGTCTCTCTTTAACAAGCTTGTTGCTTTACTCCTATAAAACCCTACATGGGGTCAGCTATGTGAGGTGTGCTGGATTTAAATCCAGAGCCACATCAAAACTAACAAAAAAGGAGCTGCAATAGGCTGGTGAGTTAGTATGCTGCAGTTAAGTGAGCAGAATTCAACTACTTAAAATATTTCAACTCTGACATCATGTGAATGAATGGAAATCAGAGCTTTCACCACTTTTCCCTACCGGCACGTCATCCCTCTGCCCTGTAGATTTTAAGCACAAATCAAACTGGACTGTAATTGGTGCAGATTTGCAGGTATCACATGTTTGTGTATTAGTGTGTTTCTGTGTGAATAAATTACCTTTAGGCTCCAAAGTTTTATGTTAATTAATACTTTGGCTAACACAATGTGTTGTACATTTGTAAATGTATTTATGTATGTGTGTGTGTGGAAGCACATGTGTGTGCGTGTCCTCCAGCTGCCATTTAATCCATCCATCAGGTCAGGTTGCGCATCCACTGTGCTTCCCACATTCCTCCACCTTCCCAGGGCCCTGTGGACCCAGGGTGCAGGCCTGCAGGGTGTTTCCATGGTGCTGGGGTGATAGGGTCACCCCCTTTAGTACATCACTGATTAAATGAGAACTGAAGAGCTGAGATAGAGAAGTGTCCAGAGGCAGAGAAGAGGAACAGATATCTTAAAGTTGCAATCATCATGGCTAACCCAGGTCTTAAATTTTTTCTTCTAAAACTAGTGTCTTTTCGGCAAGGATGAAAAATGAGATAAATGTTTACTTCTAAAACTCAAATGAATTACAATACATAATAACATCAAAAGATTTGGAGAATCTGAAGCAATCTCTGTGCGCAAAGGTCAAGCCCAAAATTAACATTGGATTGCTGTGATCTGTGACCACTCAATTAGTATGAACCATTAAATGTAAAATGCATTTTAAAAAAGTCACACTGGCATACATTGTTTTTCTCTGATTCTGCCTGTTGTTACATCATCCAGATCCAGATATCTATTGCATATGGCCAAGATATGTTACTGACATACGGACCCATATGAACGTCTCTTGGGGAGACATGTAGCGTGCAGCCTTGGCAAGGACAGGAAATTCTGGAAAGTCCATATTGTAAAGATATGTTACCATCCTCACATGCTACATGTTTTTTCTAAACACACTTGTAAAATCGACACAAATGATTTAGCTGCCATTATGATGTCATACATAAAACCATATGTGAATACTGAGTCATATTTTCATGTAGTGTTTTTAGAATGGAAAGGCCTTGAAAAGCTGTCAAGGTTAATAATATTAATGTGGTTCTCTTGAACTTCTAAAAAAGCTTTGTACTGTCCTTTTGTATCAGCAGAAGAAGCATGAACAAAGCTGACTGGCTGCAGTGGATAAACAGTCCTGTCACAGTGTTTTTAAGTAGATCTGTTCACTTGTTTTTGCCTTAACTGCTAAATTATTGTTCGTATATGTTTTGTTTGCCAACCAGGCGATAAGTAACATGTAAGTAACAAATCCTTAGGCTTAGCCTTGAACATTATCGCTTATCTACCCTAGTCAAACACTCCATGTGTCTCTTCAAACTGTAATCTGCTTTGGTTGATTTCAATCAGTGGACTGAGTGTGACTCGATTCAAAGCCAAGTTCCAAAGCAAACTGAAGTCACAGCAAACCTAAAGCGGTCAGAGGAGGACAGTTCAAAGGAGTTCTTATAAACCTGCTAACGGTTTTCAATCCATTGAGCTTATTTGTGTTAGCATTTGGTTGAGACATGAGTTGGGACCACAGAAAATATCATACCAGACCAAAATAAATTTGGATGGAGACGAAATTATATCCACCACATCTATGAGGCATTGACATGCTGCTGTGATGTTGGAGTCTCATTGCATGAATTCAGTCTGAGTCATCTGTCATCTCCTCGTCGTGGGACATGATATGAACTTATTTACATAACATGGCCACATATTGAAGAGTCAAGAGCAGAACATGTGTCTATGTGTTTCCCTCAGGAAGTGTACATTTAAATATTAAAGACAATTATTCTCTCTCTCTCTCTCTCTTTCTCTCTCTCTCACCCACACACACACAAAGCCTAAACCTGGCCCTTTCTCTATCCTTAACCTTATCCTAACCTTAAACCTGAAGTTGAATGATTTACGTTATGGAGACTTACTTTTTGTCCCATAAGGGAGGTGGATGCTCACAATGTGACTATGTAAACAGACTAATGTCCCCACAACATAAGTAATATAATCATAGGAACATACGCACACATACATGCACACAAGGGTGGTGTTGATTACTCATGTCTAAACACAGCATGTTCGATGAGGGTCGCCTCCGGCCTGCAGGTAAAGAGTAACTAACTGGTTCCAGATTTTGTGTGTGTGTGTGTGTGTGTGCGTGCTTTCCGGGCATACAAATTGTCAAATTTGTAACGAAGGCTAGTTAAAAGTTAGGTTCACATTAACTTTAACAACTACAGATAACTTTCTTTTTTCCTGCTCATTACTTGGAGTTTCCCTTTTTCTTTTCCTTTTCTTTTCTGTACAAAGGTTTTATTTTTTGTTTTGTTTTGCCCCCACCCCCTGCCGACCACGACTACATTATCTTAATTTGCAGCCAGTAAGCTAACTTTACTCTGTAAAACCCCTCACATAATGAAATGGAAAAACCCCGTGTTAATATCATGCCATCAGCTACAGCGAGCCATAGATTTGAATTCAAAATGTGTCTCATATATCAAGGAATCATATTTGACTTGACCCAGACTTAAAACCGACCTACGTTCCTTCTGTTAAACTGTGACCTTCATGCCTGTGGATACACACGTGTCAAAACAACATTTATCACCCCTGGAGCGGCTGCTATTCCCTGAGCACTCTCCTCATTTCTTTTCATCCCTCCCTGCTCTCTTCATCTGTTTTCTCTTTCCTCGTAGTTTCTTTTATCCCCACACTCCCACTTTTGTCTTTTCCCACCATGATCTACCTCGATCCTTTCACCTGATTACAACAGCAAACCATATGATTTTTCTCTAAATGTATTTTTGAATGGCTTTACTTTAAGTCTTTAAGAAAAACTTTTTTTATGTCTAGTTTTCTCTACATATAGACTCTTGACTGATTTCAAAGGGTTTCACCACATAATCTTTATGTTGTCTGGAATAATGTGTCTTAATGCATTAGTGGCATACCCATCAATGATGGATTTCTGTAGCAATTACTGGTTTCACATCTCTCATATCTCACATCTCTTTTCATTACTTTTATTTCTCACATACTGCTTCCTCTTAAGTTTCTTATTACACTCCCTCCCTTCTGCGTATCATCTGCAGGGGAAAGATGAATGATGAGGCGATAAATCAGGAGAAGTGAAGCGTTGTCAAAGAACAATGATGAGGGTCAGCACTTTGGGTACCCTGCTATGTATGATTCCCACTGGGAAATCCAGATTCAGTATAATATTGCTGGAGCTTTGTCTCAGTATCTTTATCTCTCTTTCTCGCTCACTTTATGCTCTTCTAGTTTCTTTCTTTTCACCCTTTGTGCAATTTTTCTATCTTGCATTTTACTCTAAATGTTTGGTGCAAAGTTAGAGACATGACATCTTCAGCGTCAGCTGAAGACTATTTTCCTGGAAGTGCATAGTTTGATTAAATTACATAGATCTGTAAGATAAAGAGTTTTTTCAGGCTCATTTTGTGAAAGTAAAGTCTGCTGGGCAAGGCCAAAATCAACACCAACTCATGGTAAGAGCCACAATGTAAAAGCAAGACATGCTGCAAAGGCAAAGAAAGACTGTCTTTAGGAGGTGTGGGGGAATATTTCACTCTTACTGGTGTTAAATTTCAGCATCATACATAAATAATGCAAATACTCATTTAGTTATTAAATAGTGCAAACTCCACATGTGTAACTGGACTTTCCTTTAAGATAATATAAGGAAACTAAAAGATGAGGAATGTTTTTTAAAGATGGAATTTATCCTCAGTGAATGACAAAGCTGGATTAAAGTTTGCATGACAAAAAGTTTCTATGTCCAGCCCCTTAAAATCTCACATGTAAGAGTAGAAACGAGGGGGAAAAAAATACAAAGAAGATAAAAATAATTAATAGGTGGTGAAAAGTAATGGAAAAAAGCACCAGCAATAAACTTTATATAGTCAATGCGTTTTGAGCCAAAAACATCTGACTTTATATTTATAAATGTAATAAACCAAAGTCCCAAATATAATGCCAAAGAACTTGATAACTGATTTAAATTGAAATTAAAAACCACAAATGTCTTTAAATAAAGGCAGCAGCAGGTTCTTTGCCTCTTGGGGTGTAAATCAGCAAAACTAATCACTGATTCAATATTTGCGACCAAAATCCCACAAAAGGATTTCAAAACCCTTTAAAAATTCCCCCAAAGACTGATCAGCATACTGAGGGAAACATTATCATGTTTCTGAATGTGTGATTAATGTTCAAACATACACTCTAAATAACTCCATTCACTGTCCAACATACCTGCAGGCCTAATGCAGCAGTGGGTGCTGTTGATGGTTCATTTGTAAGTTCGAGTATGTGTCTGGAGTGTATTGTAAGTGCCTCAGGGTACAGGAGAAAGCGAGGTATTTTCATTTATTTCTAAAGGGAGAGAAGACAGAGGCTGATTCTTCTGTGCTGGACATTGATGGAAAGATCACAAAGAATAGCGTTTCTGTTTATGCCTAAATTCCGAACCCCGACCGAGTCTACCGGGCTTATAAAAAGAACTGTGGGACTATCCTGCTACTCTCATACATAAACACTTGGGGTGGTTTCTGCCCTATTGCAGTGTTCTGTGTATATAAATGTTGGTAAGACCTTAAAGGCAAATACCAGCTGAATTTTGAGAGCCACATACCAGCTTTGAAATTTGTTATTCCTAGGTCTTTGTAACAAACCCTTTCAGCCTGGAAAGGGTAGAACTCTTCCAAAGCCACAAGAGCAAAAGGACAGGGGGGTTGAAATGCGTAACCTGGAGCTGCTCTGTTGATCCTAAATTGGAGACTGTATGTGTGGGAAATGCTTCCTCAGATTCCACTAGCTTCTGACTACAGCTGTCTAAAGTGAGAGGGTGTTCCTCAGAGACGTCCGTTCACTCAATAAGACTACACGATTCATTGGTGCATATGAAGAAAAGAACTATCAATAGGCTGCAAGTTATTTTGGAATGGAATATAAAATCTATGGGAGAATAATATAAAGTAAACAACGAACGATTGATTTCAAACACGTGGAAAAAAATCTGCAGCATTTGTCAAATCCACTATAACTTAAAAAAAATAGTTTCCTTTATTATTCTAAAAAGGAAATATGAATTTTACTCTCTCACAATTAACTCATAGCCCCAAACCTGGGACGCACTTATCTAAAGTTCTTCTAGTGCCCATGTTGCTTTGTATTTCTCTGTATTTGCACAATTCATTTTTGGAATGTCTTCACGGCTTATGGCCTCAACCACACAGACCTGAAGACTGGTGGGTGACCCTGGGACAACCACCAGTTGCTAAACAGAAATCCATGCTCCCCCGATCAGTTGGTGAGTGATTGTCGGAGGTTTCTAGCTGCCAGTCTTAAAGAGGGTCAGAGGGTGGCTAGCAGGTTGCCAACCACTTGGGAAAAAAAAAACAGTTCTCCCAGTTTTAGCAAGCAGGAGTTGCCAGGAGGTCACCAGTTGCCCGTGAATCTTTGATAGCTGTGAAACTTAAGATAAATGAGATAATTTATTTAGTCATTTACATTTTAGATTGAATGAACCCATTTAGGTCGATGCAGTTGCAGCTCTGAATTTTTCTAATAGACAAAGTGAGAATGCATATGTTCTGTGCATTTTGCATGCGCATAATTGTTGTTTCACAATGAATGTGCCATTTCATTTCTCTAAGAATCGTATCTTTAAAATTACTGTTATCAGTGTTTGCTATTGCATAGTCCCTGTATATTTTGTATATTCCCTACTGAAGATTTAATTATTTTATTTTGAGTATTTGTTTATTTATATTCATATAAAATCTAATAAAACGGAAACATTTTCATTGTGAAATTCCCAAAACAAGATACAAGCTGTTGAACTTTGGTGTAACTTCCTTATCCTGCCTATACATATGCTCGGTCCATCCACAATGTGAAAGCAGTTTTTCGGTGGATTTTCCCTTTAAAGTTCAACCATGGGAAACCGTACTGTGACAACAGACTTCCTGCTGAGCGGACCAAATCACAGAGCTCTGTTCCAACTATACTGTGTGTCTTAGTATGTGGAGCAGCCTGTGTGTTTGCCTCTCTGTGTGAATGTGTATGCAAACACACACACACACACATGCACACATGCACACACCCTATAAGTGTATATATACATGACTCTGGTCTGGATCCTTTTTAACATGCATTCCTGCTATGATCTGTGTATCAGCTGCAGGTTCCTACAAGAATTCAGGATGAGAATCAGTTTGGACTGGATCATGTGAGGCTACTGTGACATTTAATCTTCATAACACACAGTGGATCTGTCAGTGTCTGTGTGTGTGTGCATGCGTGCGTGTGTGTGCTTGAACCTGACAGATTGCCTCTTTGGCGGAGAGATTTGTCACTCAGCAGGGGAGAGCATAGTTAAAACACACATTAAACAAAGACGGGCTCAGTTCTTAAGGGGATGAGAGACCGAGAGGAATGGAAAGTGTGTGTACTGCAAGTTATGGATGGCACCCTCTTTGTGGATGAGGGCATGTATCTGTAAAATAGTATTAAAAGATTAAATAAAATTAGTGCATGACTGTGAGAATAATGTTCAAATAGTTTTTGAATGAGTTTCTGTGTAGCTTATAAAGTCAGGTAACAGAGGTGTATGGCTGATTGATGAGTGTGCAATACTACACAAAAGCATTTTGACTTTTTATGAGAATTTATGTTTTGTGTCTGTGTGTGTGTGTTGCATCTAAGCAAAATTAGACATCTGATTTTAAATCCACATACATTTTTGTTACATTCTCTTCACATTTCCTGAACATTCCCAAATATAGCAAAATTTCATGCAAACACTTGTGAAATTTGTATTAAATGATTTGCCACAGATAACATTAAGAGGATAGGGGCCACACTAAAGCCTTTATTCATCATTTTTGTCTCTGATGGGTATGATCATTTACAAACTGAAAAAATACTGATTGAGTGCATACACTGATCAGAAAAGTGGTCAAAAGGCTCATAGATCAAAAGAGCCAAAACTCATTTTTAAAGAGGTCTCCATAGAATTAGTCTCCTTCTTGATTTCCGATGAGTTGCCACATAGAGACCATTATAAAGAATATAGATTCACTTTAGAAAATGGATGAATGGACTCTGGACCACCTTCAGATGTAAGCCGGGGTCTTAATGTAGGCTGCCTCTGGTGGTGGGAGAAGCCAGAGTGAAGATAAGATAGAAATAGAAAAGCCCTGTTTTGTCCTCAGCTGCAAAGGGCTTGTGCAAAATGCAATGACACTACCTAAGGGGAAAGATGTAAAGCACATAAGTAATCCCAAACCTTTTAAAATAAACACAGGGCAGAGTGAAACGTAAGAGCAATCCTAAGCAACATGCTAAAAATCCCTGAAATTCTTTGTTTCTCTGTCAGTTTTGTGGAATTGCATTTGCAGTGGCGTGTCTGATTATCCTTCCTCTAAAGGTGGAGATTACCCTCGATGACTTCACAGTAGACACAACCATTAGGGACAACAAACACACATTGCTGTGGGGATGGTTCCAGGAGGTTTAAGTCAACTTGTCGTTCGACAGTGAGGTCACTCCAGTGGTATAAACACCTTTAAATATCACATGATCTCATCAGAACACACACATGGAAAATACAGTACATTCAACTCAGGCACTGAACTCTAAGCAATCATGGACAAAGACAACATGCTAAAACAAAGCTAGTAATGAAGAACGATATTAAAGCTGAGTGTATGCTGAATCCAGAAGAGTTAAATCCTTCAGCAGGGAACAAAATGAGAGATAAGTGGGTATGTTTGGGGCTACACCTCAAAGTTTTTAGCTTAGTTTTTATCCCTAAACACTAAAAGAAAGATCCTAATGATGACTCACACCAAATACTGATTTAAGTCACTGTGTGGGATTTTCAATTTGGATCTCAGTCATCAAAAGTAAAGGAATAAAAAAAAAATGTTGACGTCTTTTTTTCTGAATTAAGAGAAAAAAGTCAAAACTCTGTGAAAAAAAGTGAAAATCCTGAGATTAAGTAAAAAATAAGAGAATAATAAAAAGACATCCCCAATGTTTTCCACTGCACACAATCCTTTTCCGTAGAACACTGATCACCACAGTACACAGAAAAGATACACTGTTTATGCTGCTTGGTGTTATCCAGTGTATGTGTGTGCGTGCGCTCTTTAGTATGATTTTAATTCGTAACTTTTTCACCCCCCCTTTAATGTTGTTTTAAATCTCTTTTCGACTCTCTTCTTGCACTTTTTAAAAAAAAATTCCTCTAATGTTTCATTCACTTTTCAGTTTTTTTATATACTTTTCAATGGGGACATAACTCTGAATGTTGTGAAAAGAGCATTGAATGTTTGTATCATATGGAAACACAACATGGAGTCACCATTTGCATTTAAAGTTTTCAGCTGACCCACATGAGTAGAGCTTGTTTTAAAATAGATAATTGATGATTATTATTATTACTCCAGAGAAATTCATGACTTTCTGACATGAATAAAAATAGGCGAGAGTCAAAAGCCTGTCATGTCAATAATCAGTGTTCAAAACTTCAATGATGTCTCACGAGTGCTCCATTGAGAAATAAAAAAACAGACTTTTCTTTTCTTATGCAAATCATGTCTATTAATTCATACGTGTGTGTGTGCAGCTGGTTGAGCGAAAAGCAGGAAGGATTTTCGAAGACAAAAGGGAGTTAGCTAAGAGGGCCACAGATGAAAACAACGGGGAGAGGATAAGACGAGGAGGGGTGCAATGAAAGAAAAGGAGAAAGAGAAAGGGAGGCAGAGGATCGAGAAAAGTGGGACGCTTTCCTGGAGGCCCCATATCATGAGATTTTCATTATTTACCTCCATGGATACCAGCGACCCCCCCAGTTCTTTTAGCCATTTATCTCATTCTATCTTTTCTTACTCTTACATCTTCAACCTTGCCTCTACACTCTTACTCTCCTTTGAACTCTGTGTTCTTTCATGATTCACCCTCTCTTTTGTAACTGTCCCATTTACATGTGTCCCACATCACACTGAATGGTAAAGGCTGGGATGTGTTTAGCTTTGATAAAACACCCAAAAATATTTGCCGTGTACATATAAAAATACGTGTTTTAATATACACCCTGCTGCATTACTGAATTGCTGCACTTACGGCTGATGATCCATTACTTGCACTGCATTTTGAGTTCAAATCACTGATTGGGTAAATCTTGTATACTAAAGCGAACATCAAGCCAAGAGACATATTTATTACATCAAGAGGAAGCAATTTATTGGAGAAGTTTAGTGGAAAAGCTCTAAATCTGTCAATCTGTCATTAAACGACCCTGCGCTGGTCATTTGCTGTGTGACCTCAGCAGGGACTTTCCTGATAAGTTCATTGTCTCAGTTGCTGGTTTAAGATCTCACTGAATACAACTTGAGGTTGAGTTTGTAAATTATGGTTCCTATAAGTGTAAAAGGATGTTGAAGCAGGTGTGCTTCTGGACAAGGCTACTCATGACTGTCAAGTCACTACTGGAAAGGTCAAAGGGCTTAGTTTATGATTCAAAACTACAATACCTATCTTTTATATACAGACAACGGAACTAGCTAGGCTAACATGTCTTTCCTGAGTTTTTTTATAAAGTTGCCAGGAAGCCAGTGGACAATCCAGGAGGCTTCTGTTTACAGCAAAGAAATATCCCCCCGGCATAAGACCTCCAAAAGAAGCAGCAACCTGATACACATTAACCAGTGTCAGCAGGTTTAGTGTGGTTGGATGTGTTTAACCTGAACTTTTATTAAACTTTTGATTTAAAAGCAAGATTTTTTTTTAAATTAAAGATTTAGCTCTGCTGCTGCTATGTGTGTGTGTGTGTGTGTGTGTGTGTGTGTGCATGCGTTTTTAAATGATTACATTTTTTGTTGGTTTTCTCAGCATTCTGATTTATATTTGTGATCTTAGTTTTCACACAGAGACACAGAGTATGGTTCTCATTGTGCACAGCTGAGGCAGCCAAACTCAAATCTGCTATTATGTCTGAGAGATACTTCAGGTCATGGAAGAGATCAAGAGCCAACAGTGACTTCATAGAGCATGTTATAGGTTACAAGACTTTACATTAAGGGAAAGGCACACAGAAAATGTCAGCATGTATTTTTTATAGCTTTATAACACACTATCAAATTGTTTGTGAGATTCGACCACCCACAGGCCACCACAGGGGTGCAATGTGATTATAATCCAGGAGCTAAATGGACAGTTTTTGTTAGCAAACCCTAACCCATCGGGCAGATTGTTTTCCCTCCTACTCACCATTGTTCAGTTTTCAAGGCAGAAAGGTAATCCTTTTAAATTTGAAAGGTATCCTTTTTCCTTCTTTAGGGTTTAAAACTGATAATCCTTTTAAAGTGGACCAGCTCTTGTTCCCTTTTTCCATTTTAAGAAGAAATTGTAATCTGCTTTTAGTTTGGCTCCGGATTTTCTTCCAACAGAAATCAGAGGATCTGCGAGAGGATCTTGATGACGGAGTGATGGCACGAGTGGAAGAATTAAATGTCTACTTAAAAGAGAACAAAGTTATTAGGAGAAAGATAAAGTAAAAAATACAAACATGTCAAAAGAGAGAGGGAGAGACTGTGAATGATTTTAGTGAAATATTGCATGAAAACAATAGAACAATGTGGGATCGACTGGAAACAATAAGAAGTGTAAAAGAATGAGAACGTAAATGAGAGGAAAAGCTGCGGGATGGAAAGAGGCAAAATAAAACAAGCAAACATTTGTGAACTGACATAACAAACCACACAGGATATTGAGTTGGTGGTCAGCCTGAGAAGAACGATTTTTATGGAGTGGTGAAGAGGCTGAACATGGCGTGCACACACACACGCACGCACACATATATTAGGAAACCGAATCTCCCAGTAGGAGCCGGTGTGGTTTTAACCTCTGACACTGTGACCTCGTCTTAGTTACAACGCAGACAGCTTAGCCGCTGTGAAACCATCAGATACTTGTGGTAAAGTTGTAGCTGGGGAGTGATTATATGTTGTTAAGCCATCTCACCTGAATGAAGTGCAGTTAAAAGGTTCCATACTTTATGCAGTGAATTGCAGAGGTTGACATTTTGCTTATGGTAAATAATTAAGAGTTCTGGAGACAATCTGCCATTTCAGTGTGCAAATCTGTATGTAGTTACACAGGTGTAGCAGGAGCTGATCCTCAGTTTGTAAGGCATATAAAATACACTCTGTCTTAATTTCTTAAGTTTGTTACAGTTGCTAACTTTCTTTTGATAACTTATTGTTTTCAATTCAGTTCCCATCCCTTGATTCACTAGATCTTCTTTTATTCTTTCATGGACACGTCTCTGATTTGAATCTTTCCTTCATTTTCCCTTTGCATGCATTGCTGCAGAGCTTTAAAGATTAGATAGACACGTGGATGAGTAATTGAACAAAATTTCAAAGCTCATCTAGAGATTTTCTTCTTTTCTTCACATGGATTCCTTCTGATGGCAGAGCAAACACAGAGGTTAAAGGTAGAGCAGAGTGGTTTCAGTAAATCTCTGGAGGAAAACCCCCCTCAACTCTAACGCTAACTTTCTCCATTCCTCATTTCTTTTTTCCCTCCATGTGTCCTTTTTTGAATTTAAGCCTCTCACCTTTCAGTGACCTGTTCAATGACACTGCAATGGGCAGCACCAAGGCAGGGCAGAAGTACTGACTGAAGCTTGGTTTGCTTTGTGTGTGCATGCATGCATAACAGCTGAATGTTGCACAGATCCACTGCTACATCACCAAACCAGCTCTGAATGTGTGCCATCTCCTTCTTTTTTGCTTCTTTCAGACAGGGAAAGAAGCCTGCATTTAGCAGGCAGTTGTTTTTTTAAGTAAAAAAGAAGCCTTAGCCAACATGTGAAAGAGCACCTGCTCAGCCCTTAAACACTGATAGAGAGTTAGCAACCAGCTAGCAAAACATTTAGCAGTTAAATGACACAATATTTTCTCTCTGGAATAGAAAAGGACTGAAGCAGAGCTACAAGAGAGGGAAAGGTGGATGAACAGTAATGAAAGGATTACAAACATGACTTCCAATTAATGCTAATGTTACTCTGTGTCTCCAAACGGTTATTCTGGGGAATAGCTGCACTGTGACCACAGGAAATGCACTTTCAAATGAATGAAGCTCTGCATTAATGAGCTGAATCCAAAGTCCCCAGGAGGTGACTGAGGTGGACCCTTTAGGTCATTTGTTCCAGCAGCTTGTTATAAACCATTGTTGGGTTCAGTCTGCCACTGCTCATTAAGAACTGCGCTCAATATAGCTTTATTGAGGCAGAGGAAACCAATTGAGGGTGAAGCTTTTATTTACAACAGTTCCCTGTAATTACACAGTTTGAAATATATGAAGGAAGCAAAGAAAGAATTAAGGTTTGAATAAGCAGGCGATCTGGTTGTACGAATGGCTTATCCAAATGCAGGAATTTACCATATGTGACTGTACAATAAAGCTCTGCGGTAAGCAGAGTTAATAATCATAATAATATGGTTAGATTAAAAAATTGAATATATAAATATAATCAGATTTAAAGTATTTAAAATTTAAGTTTTTTCTTGACATTTTCTTTACTGTTTCTGTCTCTGAGCCCAACCACATCGTCAAAAACGGTCACTTCAGACTGCACTGCATGGTTTTTTGCAGTATACTCAGTCCTCAGGTGTTCCACCCAAATATGGAAGTAAAAAAGAAAAAAGAGAGAGACAGAAATTCTGTGTGTGGGGTGAGTGTAGGTATGTGAAAGGATTAGTGGCTTTGGCCATGGCTAATCTGCACGTCCCCAGGGAGTCCCCACCACTGGACTGAGTTTGTGGAATGAATAGTGTGTGTGTGTGTGTGTGTGTGTGTGTGTGTGTGTGTGTGTGTGTGTCAGACCTGCCACTGTGCACATCAAGCTGCCTCCCTGTCTGCTCCATTGACTTGTGATTAAGACTTATCACATCAGGAAGTAACACTCTGCATGTGAGTCTTGATGTCTGCGTATTTGTGTGGCTCTGTATCTGTGTGTGCTTAGCAACAGGCAGGCTTTTGCTCTTTGAAGTTTTTGGCCAAATCAAATTTTTTTGAATCTGTTTGATGGATGGTGCAGTTTCTTTCACTTGCTGTTTCATGTGCGGTGCGTGGAGATGGCCCTCTGCAGAGCTGCTCATGCCTCTGCCCAAACAGAATGAAAGAGGAAAAAACAAAGCAAGCAAATGGGTAAAGGCAGGTTCTGCTGCTATATCTTATTCAAAGCATCTTTATTTAGCAGGAGCCACAATATTCTTCATGCCAAATAACATTTACATGGGCTCAGTTTTTAAAGACTTTCATTCACAGCTGAGAAATAATGTGCTCAAATAAATTAAATCTGGATCTCTCGTGCATCTCACATGAGTGATTTGGTGTCCCACTTTATGGGACTTCAGAATATATATTTTCATTGTTCCCAATCCATCATAACAAGATAATATCAAATATTTTTAATTGGATCTGTTATTCAGGAGTCAACACAGAGAGGTTTTTCATTCAGTGTTGCCAAAGAAAGCAGAAAAGGCTCAAGTGACAGGCAAAAGCTGCACTTGACTGCATTTTCCTGCTTTTCCACCTCCCAGTGAAAAATACAAGTCATCACAAAGTGTTCTTTCATAAAGTGACAATGTGGATCTCAAGAAACATGCGGCTGAAAAAGACCGTTACCTGATCGATGTACAGGTACTAAAACTCAAAGGTGATCCCTAAGAGCAAAGCAACTGAAATCACACAGCAGTTATAGCAACAATTTAAACAGTTTATGTAAGAGATTTATCAAAATTTCAGACTACTCAGAATGAAAAGTCAAACACATGTTCCCACACATGTTTGTTGGGCTTGCATCATCTACTGATCCAAGATGGTTCTTGCCAAGAAAACACTTTATTATTTGGCATTTTAAAAAGGAAACTGCCAACACAAGACCAAGGACAGTCCTATTCATGGCCAAGAAGGAGGAGTGCAGTATAATGTATGAACATTGGAGAGCCAGGCATCAAATGACTGTGCACTGTAAGTGTCAGTGATGGATAAATGTCATGCAAATACAGAAGTTTTTGTTGTTGTTGTTGTTGTTTTTGTGCATTTCTATCTTTGCCCTCACAGTACTGGTGAGAAGCTAAACCATCAATCCGGCTGAAGAATGAATTAAGCTCTATTCATTTCTTGTAGATTGGTATTTTCTTATAATATCACATATGTTTAAAATTATACTGTGTTTAAAATATCTATCTATCTATCTATCTATCTATCTATCTATCTATCTATCTATCTATCTATCTATCTATCTATCTATCTATCTATCTATCTATCTATCTATCTATCATCTATCTTTCTATCATCTATCTATCTATCATCTATC
>VUQR01016978.1:17740-34416 GCA_015108515.1 Hemichromis elongatus
ATATAAATAAATAATATATATATATATATATATATAAATAAATATATATATATATATAGATAAATATAAATATAAAACAATCAGTGACAAACAATCAAAGACTGATTGATAACAAAGATAATAAAGAAAGGTAAGCTCTAAAATCACCCTGCCCATGTTACCCAAACACATCTGCTTCTGTGTGCAGAGATTGTACAGACCTTTGGGGGTTCCTCAGGGCTGCTGGTGGGAAGGTTAAACACTGTCTGTGTATTTGTGTGTGCAGGACTGTGTTTGTGTGTGTATGGTTTAACTTTGGGGAGCCATTTCAGCAGTCAAATCAAGGATCACGACGAGGCGCCGCATGGAAATAGGAAATTAGCCTGAGGGCTAAAGAGGGGTTTGAATGTGTGTGTGTGTGTGTGTGTGTGTGCGTGTACTTGTAGGTGTGTGTGGGAATGTGAGTGCGTGTATGTTTTTGTGTGGCTCAAGTCCTGCATTGCTCATTTTGTGGGGACCTTAATATACTCACACATTGTGGGTACCTGTCAGGGGCTTAAAGCAAGTTCCCATTGCATAAATAATTAAATATTAAGCTGAAGACTTGGTTTAAGGTTAGAGTAAGGTTATGTCATTGGTTAAGGTTAGGCGAGCAGTTTTGGTTAAGTGTAGAGTAAGGCTTATGTCCTCTGACATAACAGGTATATAGATAAAGCGGTACGGGACATACTGGTCTTCATGCACAACTGCATGTGCATACGTTAAATGAGCATCTGAGAGCATCAAGAGAAACCAAAATCTTTTTCAATATTTCATGCAAATTATTTGTTGCTATTTGTCTTTGTTGCAGAGAATATTGTCTATATGTAACCCGTCACATATCGATTAAACAAAAGACTGAGTTCCAGACACTGGATCTCACTGATGACTATTTACAGTCTGAGATTATTATTCGTTCTGCATCAAAACAGAACCGGCGTCAGTTTCACAGCTGTGTGCAGCACCTAATTCATCTTTTTCTGTTTGTGTGTGAATTTTGTTTTGGAGCTCTTTGCATCTTGCTGTCGTCGTTACGGACGGCCTCTTATTGTTGCATTCTGTGTGGACCTTTGACTTTTTTTAATGCGATTACATGCACATGTGCCGCACTTTGGTAGCGAAAGCTGTGTTTAAATGTACTTTAAATACATTTTTACCAAGTTACTTACTAAATCTACTTTTCTTACAGTGTTATGAGACTATGGGATTATATTATTCATAAAGTATTCTGCATTATTTTGATTAATCATTTGAATGTATTGGTTTGTAATGAGTCTTATGTCATTGTTTTGCTGGACTGTCCAAAACCTCTCATGTTTATGCAGATAGGGATGGAATTTTTATTTTTTGACTCATTTTCAAGGAACAGACAAACAGTTAGTTGATTTGCCTGTTTATATAGTGTAACTTTTAGCAGCTGTCCTTTGATAGAGGACTTTTTGCACGTCAAAAACAGGAACAAAAATATAATAAATAAAAATAAAATAATGAACTTATATCTAAAAAGTTAACAGTATCTTTTTGGTTGGTTGATGGGTGGTTAATAAAGTATGTACTAAGGTATAATCTGAAGTGTAACCTGGCATGCACCTCCTAAGAAATGTAGCAACGGGTCGATGCAGCCCACAACTGTTTTGATTGGCCTGTTCATTTTTTGAATTTATCATTGAGGAAATAACAATCATCACCTC
The DNA here is from genome assembly GCA_015108515.1 of Hemichromis elongatus. Taxonomy (NCBI): domain Eukaryota; kingdom Metazoa; phylum Chordata; class Actinopteri; order Cichliformes; family Cichlidae; genus Hemichromis; species Hemichromis elongatus. The sequence goes on from VUQR01016978.1 coordinate 19,450, forward strand.
AGTATAAAGAATAATAATCAAAGCATCAATACAAGAACTCACCAATGTCAGCAAAATTCCTGGAGGGAGACTGCTGAAACTATGGAAATGGACATGAGCGAATGAACAAAGGAGTGGAAAAAATTAGAGGGACAAACTGACCATAACAAAGAGCGGGGACCAAGGAGGGAAAAAAGTCCCAACTTTTTATTTTTTTATTTTTTGCACTGCATATGAAACACTGGGACACGCCCACGCGGTAATTAACACCCAATGTACCAGCAGAAGCACAAATGTGAGCAATGATGTCGCCTATTTACACTGGTTCCCTGCAGAAAGCTGAATTTGGCCTGAGGAGAAATTAGATTTCCAATAATTTGGGAGTTTGCATCAAAACTTTAAACAAATTTCATTGCTGAAGCAATGAAAATGTGACACTAACCATCTTTAACTAGAAAAGGCAAAAAATGAGTGATAATAAAATCAGAGTTTGACTCAGTGCATGTCAGATTAATAGGTTTGTTAATTTGACACAATCAGTCTCATCAAATAATCTACCCCCTGTCCCACCATGGTATTTATTTGTTCAAAACTTTCTTTTCTGCTTTGATGAAAGTTTATTAGGATTTAATGTAGAGTATTGTTGTGAGGTTTACACTGTCTGATTTAAATTAATGTTTTTTGGAAGGTCTCTGCTTCCCAGTTATAAACATTTGTTAGAAAAAGTAATCAAAAAATGATCAAATGTGATTATTTGCATTACTTTGATGCTGTCATTAAAGCACTTAACATTACCCAATTTTAGAACTGCAATTAGTAATAACCTATTATATTTCAGAAATACACTGATACAAACCAGATACCTCGCTGCAAAGTATTCTGCAAACATGCAGCTTTTATATAAATATTGTGAATAAGGTTGGCTGTAGTGATGCTCAACAATCCACTCAATGTAAATAATTAATGCAGTCTGGCTGCATGTAAACAAAATTTGTAGCAAATGTGGTTTCCATGGAGATGATGAGCTGATGAAAGGTGTTTGTATTTGCTTAAGTACATGTGGAAATAAAATATATGCCAGATGAGTTCAGCTCTGCAACCCCTTCATCCCACGACCTTCGAGAGGGGAGGTTTCATTCACAAGAGGAAAACATCAAGAGTTTGGGCTCTGAGTTATGTTTGCCACACTTTAAAAGCCAGACTTAAAGGTGAGGTAGGGGCGGGGGGGGCTGTGAGGGATTAAAGGGGTAGCCTGCACTTCATCAGTGGTGGCAGAATCAGAAGAAGAGTCGAGGCCTCAGAAAAACAAACCCATATTTATAAAGTTAAAGCCTGCCATTAAAAGCACATTTATGTTTATGCGGTTAAAGCTGCCCATTAAATCGCACATTTGTGTTTAGGAGGGTAAGCCATCAACATTAAATATAAGAGCAGAGCTTATTTTGTTTAAACCAGTTACTAAAACACATTTTCCTGTGTTTATGGTGGTTTAAAACCATCAACTGAGGTTTTAAAGAAAATCTCCATCAGAGCCTGCCGTCAAAAGGACAAGTGCCTCGCATTCGTGTCCCAGCTTGTCCTTTTTCTCACTGGTTTCCATGTCAGCTAAGGCATGTTTTGGCAGATGATCCAGTGAGGTGACCTGGAGAAGGAGAAGCTGAAGAAGAAGAATCCAGTTTTTAATTTTATTATTAACATAGAAAGGACAATTAAATCAAACCAAAAGATGTATACAGTACAATTGAGACTGTAGAAATCTGTAGTTTCGTAGACGTGCACATTTTTTTTTGGTTTTTGATGTATTTATTTATTTATTTTTTTTAAGCTACCAGCTGGAAGATGATATTAAAAATATGGTTTTATTTTGCTACAAGTTACTTTCTGTGAGACTTTGTTGGTGTGTTAGCAAATGAAACTGCCACTTCTGAAGTGCAGAAATCTGAACGGTGAATGAAATAATTGGATAAAAGTGCACAAAGTAAAAGGATCATTAACCGTCCAGGACCAAAGTCAGAAGTTTTGAATTATATGCGTTCTTCCCACACAGTCACACAGTCAGACTTTTTAAAATGTTAATTTTCTTTTCTTTTTTCCTTCCTTCCTTTGGCAATGCACAACAAATTTTGGCATTAAAAGTATCCGCAAGTCAACGAGAGCGAGCAGTTCCACTTCCACGGCAGCAATGCCACCAGTGCTCTGTGTGTTTTGGAACAAAGGGGAAATATCACACTTCATGCAGCTGCATGTATGCATTTCAGCCCCATCCTTAACTGTTCATTTAAAGTTTCTCCATTTTATTAACCTTCTCCTTTTCCTCCAGTCAGTTCTCCTCATAAATACTTCTTTTCCTCTATCCTGGTTTGCATGTTTTCATTTCATATTTGGCATAATTCCTGTTCTCTCAAATCCTCTCTTTCACTTTCAGTCTTTCTTTTGCACCATTCATCTCGCTGCTCCCCTTCACGTGAAGCCATAAACCTTGTGACCCTCATTTCTCAGGTGTAGCGTGAGGTGCAGTAAAATTTGTAGAGTGCGTATGTGGGAGTGTGAGCAACAAAGAGAGTGATGTGGGGATATGTGAAGGTAATTGGACTGGACACTGACTGTAAATCATGGAGGGTTTATGTTCTCTTAAGGGGAGTGTATTTCTGTTTTACCAGCTCACATATAGACCAGAGTCCCTATGAGTGAAAGAACACACATGCAAGCACACACACAACACACACACACATGCACAAAACCTGAGGGTAACTCAGATTTTCTTAACCTATGCCTAACCTAACTCTATCCTTTACACATTAGTTGTACAGTTAGTTGATCCCAGTGAAATAAATGAGCAATCAAATAAGTGAAAAAACTATGAGTTGCCATGTGGATGACAAAAACATACATTTATAGGAACAAAATTTTTAGCTTTAAATGAAACAAAATATTAGAGACATACAATTGGTTGACTGATACAGCTGTCTCAGGGCCTCCTGGGTACTGTGCAGTTAACTTCATGGTAGTGAAACCAAAAGGAGGAATGAAAAAAAAGAAAACTGTTCCACTCTTCTCCCCTCTGCTCTTCTTCCCTTTTCTGGGAGGCAGTGGGGAGGTAGAGCGATCTGGCTTCCTACACCTCCACGCCAGATCGGGCGTCCCCCCTCCTGGCTCTACTCTCTGCTCTCTCCCATCTTATCCCTTTTGTCTACTTCTCTCTATCACCTTTTCTATCCCTTTGAAGAAGTGAGGCTCCATAAGCGGTAAGTATTATTTCTTAGTTGCAGTGAATGTAGAGAAGAAAATAAACTGTAGAGAAGAAAGAAGATGAGAAATAATAATTTAACATAAACCAGGGACACACTCCGGGGCCTGATCAAGCCTGGCAGGGCCTCCTTGGATGAGGGTGTGTAGTAATAATGGCCGAAACACCCAATGAATCCAAGGTCCACTCCTGATGATGTGCCCCAAATTTTAATGTGATAATCTAGATCTGATGTCTAATCCCTAAACCTAACCAAGGAAAAAAATGGCAGGTTGGGTAAAAGACCATAAGTTGAGGCATAATGATGTGTGCCGCTTGTAAAGTTTCTGGGCTGCCTTTCCTCATAACAGCCATCCCCCAAGATTTTCTTCATTTAAAGCAATGTATTATCAGGGATTGTAACATCTAGTCCTTTTACTGAATCAGAAACAATAAAGACAAGCTAGTGACAAAAGAAAGAGAGAAATATATCTCCTTGTATGCATTTACATGCTTTCTCCTCACACACTTTCTTTAACTGATTCCAGGACCATAAAGTGAGGCTGGTTAGCAGCAGCGAAAAAAAGGAATTGAAGCAGCTTTTTATAGACACTCATGTGGACAAGTGCAGATTTATGTGTTCTGTAAATGTTCCTTATGTGTATAGTGTTATAAAGCAATGGACAAACGGGAGTCCAGAAATCTGTGTGTGCATGCAGAGCTTGAGGAGGAGGAGGAGGAGGGGATTCACTGAGAAAGACTAATAAGAAAAGAAAAAAGGAAAGTGGAGAGATAAAAGAGAGAGGAGATGAAAAGTGGGACAGACAGAGGAAGGGAGGAAGGAAGGAAGGAAGGAAGCACTGAAGACATCAGACACTGAATGAGCATTTGATGAAAGGAGAGCAGGGAAGTTGGAGATTAACAGGGTCATAAGGAGGCTGCCAGTGACAAAGACCAAAAGAGAAATAACTTTAGCAAATTAAAAAGACACAGCAAGAGATAAGAGATAAACTTTAGACCTCTGTAACAACAAATTACAGTACAGAAAGTTGGACATAAAAGTACTGGAAGAAGAAGAAAATGGTGAAGGTTTAAGTGTAAAGTATAATATTTGAGAATAATAGAGTTTGTCAGCGTCTGTGCCACGCCATGGATACATTCTGCTTTATTTCAACCACATATTATTTCCTGTTATTTTGGCATCGGTGCCTTGAACAATCATGCTAACTTTGGACTCTGTCCTTTTCGTGCATACTTCAGGCATTCACAGAATAACACAAAAAAGTGTGCGAACAGTTTATATTTGTGTTTTTTTTTTCAAGTCCAGCCAAAGGTAAACATGGGAATGAATCACCTGGAATGGACACTTGGTTAATTACATTCAGGATCAAAGTCCATCCGGCAAAAAGGTCCCTGCTAATCACCTTCATCTTCATCTCTGCTTTATTTCGATCGTTTGGTGTATTTATTCAAACGAGAGTGCAGAGCACGGTTAATTAGAAGCGGAGATGTCAGGATGGAGGCAGACAGGCAGCATAGCTGAAACTGATGTTCCTGTGTTTGCTGCACCGCTGTGCTGACTGAGGAGGAACTCGTTTGATACACAGAGTGAGACCTGTTGATGCCAGACCTTGAAATAGCTTGAATGTTTATGACTTTGATACACATCGCTCCTCTGTGGGTGGTGTTTCACCCCTAAAATTGACAGAAGGGAAGGACTAAGACTAGTTGTGCTGCGCAATCTCTTTTTTCTGAAAATGATGAACATAAATCATTATATGTGCTGAGTTCATTTCTAATTTGAGTGCAAACATTTGCTAAATTAAAAGATTTGGAGGGACGGTGGTGGAGTTTTAGTTAACCTGGCCCAGGAACATGGCAATGTAAAACATGTCGTCTTAAACATCACATGTTAAAGCTGGTGCTTTATTTTTATTGGTCTAAATTTTTGTCAGCACTTTCATTTTTGTTTTTTGTTAATAATTGAACAGCTGAAGATCTCGCATAAATTGTTTTGGATGCACGTGTGCATCACTGCTACCTCCAAAGATACACGTCACCATTACTTGCATCTTTTGCCTGCTATAGTTTAAAGCCACAATGTTTTTTGCAAAAAACAGAAAAACTTGGGATTTATGACTGATTTTTTTTTATTCTAAAAACCAAATCTTAATCTTTAAGCTCTAATCATCACACAAGCCTAAGATGAAGCTGTTGGCCTTTATCCTTTCACTGACTTTTGTTGATATTCTCACGATTGCTATTTCTTCTCCAGTAACAACTTTTCTTCCTCTGTTCGACAGCAACTGCTCCATTTCAACAGTTTTGAACAGATATTACATAAAAAATTTGGATAATGAAATATTTTTAATCTAAATGAAATGACAAAATCCTTTTAACAAATATACTGTGATTAATTTTTTGGATCCACCTGCAGTACTAAGATGACCCACCAGGGGCAGCAAAAATACTTGGAAATTTGGGAAACACCGCATTGGTCGATATGGATTTCAGCCATCCAGGTACAAAGAATGTAATGCAAATGAAATGTAATGTAAAAACAGTAAAATGTAATTAAACCAGTGTCTACAGAGATGGGGAGAGAATGAAAGGTAAAAATGACCTCACAGGACACACAATTATTTTTTTGTTTCTTTGATATTTGATCAAAACTCAGTTGAGAAAATCAGTGAATAATAAATTGTGCAAGTTTGTCATTAAAACCTAATTATTGAGGTAACAAAACAAACAAACAAACAAACAAAAATCAAATAACTAACTGTTTTTGACTTCGTTTGCTCCTATCATTTAGTTCCTGGTTGTCATTTCATTTCATTGACTGGATGTGTTTTTACACAGTTTACACTGTCAGGTCAGGTGTCAGAAGCAACAAAAATCCTCATATTGGAGCATGCCTTCATAAAGGTCAATCAGATATTGTTTTGATATTAATTATTAGCCTCAATTGTTTTAATTTAAACAAACAAGATCACTGAAACAAGAGTATATCAGCAGATATAGAGTGTAAGTAACATTTTTAAATGAAATTTTTAAAATGCTTACACTGCTTAGATATGAGTTAAACTAAATCTGATGATGTAAGTCTGAGGTATCTTAAAATGGTTACTGTGCAGCAAATGAAAGGTTTTGTGTTTACTGAGTTGGTGCCTAATAGCAAGGTACTACTTATCTGCTTTATATACACCTTTCAAGGCAAAGACACACTGTTGGTACGTTTATCTGGGTGTGTTAGTAAATCTAAGAAGATTGAGCTGATAGCAGATGTGCTGCAGATTTCTCAAAGGGCTTTTACGAAAACGTAAAAGTCTGAAAAACAGCGTTTTTAATGTTCTCTTTGGCCTGTGTTTAACTTGACCTTCCCCAATCCATCACTGTCAAACAGATCCATGAGTGCACTGTGGCGATCAAAGCAAGCTTCTGGGAAAGGTCACACTAGGTTTATCCAACACTTGTGCTGCAGAGGAAATACATTACACTGCCAGTTTTTATTCATTATGAATATAAACACATCTTCTGCTATTATTGTGAATCTTTGTGCCGAAAAGAGCCAAAATACACAACAAGATTTGTCCAAATTTTGCTAAAATGTAAGGCTTTGATTTGGGTTCCATTGAGCTGAGCTTTGTGAGCTGTCCATTTTAGTTTTAAGTTAAACTGTGATCTGCCAGCCAGAAACCACTGGGGGCTTTAATCGGGCTCCACTGGGCACGCTCTGAATCTGCGGCTAGCTCGGTCCGGTCTGTCAACAGGGAAAGGCGGGGTCGGCTTTTAAGAGGAATATAAAGACTGAGCTGCACGACTGAGCATCAGCGAAGCAGAAAGACTCTTAGGTATATGTTTAAAATGGAAAAAAGGAAAAAAGTCAGAGGAAGGTGGGAAACGTGCAAATGTATTTTTTTAATTCTAAACATTGTCAAAGTTTTCTGGATCCAAAATAAAAATATACAAAGTAGTGAACAAGCATCAATGTTACTGTTTCATGCAAATGTCATTCATCCTGGAGGCATAAATGAAAACAATGAAAAAAAGAAAATTTAGAGGGCAAAACGTGACCAAATGATCCTTTTCATAAAGTGTAAAAGTCATCAGCATGATCTGATTGATTTATAATAACTTTGGTAAAAAAGAGAAAAACTAATAAATATTTTAAGAAAAGTGCATGAAAATATTTTTAAATTAAGTTAGCTATTGAATTATCTATTTATTACAATTAGCTCTGGTATTTGTGGGGTAAGCAGCAAAATCTTAAGTATAAATGGGAAAAACAAATGTTTCTGTTTATGTGTTAAATTGGGAATTTTTGTCAAGACTCAAATGCTATGAGACACCAACTTATAGTATTTAGAAAACGCTGTTCTGTCGATGAGATCCAAATTGAAACAAAGACACACAGAGTCACGCACATGAACTCACTCTGTCTCTCTTCCTCACACCTCAGCTGAAGCACTAGTTAAGCTGTTTTACAGGCTTGGTGATTATTTTGATAAGCCTTAATGATGATGGATTGACTGAGATTTAATGTAAAGGGATTTAATGTCTCATAAATTTTAAGGTGGCACCTTGTTTTTCCTCATTTCAAAGGTCTGAAAACCATTACGCAGCGAGCGTTACAGAACATAAAACAGCCCACCTTTATGGCCCAGAGAGGGACGGCAGCAGGAGCAGGACTGCTGTTTATCATCTCCAAGAAAAATTTTATATTTGAAAAGAAATGCTCGAAATTTGGCTTACGATTTTCATTTAATCGAAAGTGATAGTTTGTTCTAAATTAAATGTTTTCTTTGCCAGCACCCTCCACAAGTTTGATTAAGTTGGCCGGCAACCTGTGGCTCTGTGCTGCTTCCAGAGCGTGTGCTCACTGACTGAAGGTTAAAATTTGGAAAATATGATATGTAAGCTAGAAAAAATATTATTTCAGTCAGGCTGCATTTGACTGGAAAAGCTGTTAGCTTTGGAAATATGACTTCCAGACAGACAGAAACACTTCAGAGGTTGAAAAGTGGCATAAGCATCCATTACCGACTGTGCAAGGAAATCAACACAACAGCTATTGCTAAAAATTGAATTGTCATATTGTTTTTGAGACTGACAGCTGTGGTTGGATGTTAACAAGCATGCTGACTGTGGTCAAGTATCTGTGTTACAAATCCTGCAAAATTATTGAAAATCTCAATGATTTAAAAAGTCTTAATTGGGAATAATTTAACCAACTGATGTCATGGAAAAAAATAACTGTTCAAAGGAGTCAGTCTGGTTTTCCTGAAACAAGATCTTCAAAATACATAACATAGTAAACACATGCACTTTAGATCATGTGATGAGCTTCTTTAATATAAAATATTCTCTTATATCTGAAACAATTACATGCTTTGTCCCAACCCGTAATATAAAAAAAATCCAAGTCAGTTTCAAATTCAAGAATTCAGGTCAGTGAAACATTCCTGACTTTCCTGACAAGAACAAACACCAACACAGCGTAGCCCCACATCTCTCTTTATTCTTTAATAACAGCTGAATATCATCCCACAGCACATCTCTCAGCACTCAATATGGCGCACTCGCCCCCACACCCAAACACCCACACACACACACACACACACACACACTCCTCCATCCTGACAGTGATGATGGATGCCGTTAAGGATGGGCGGAATCAATAAATAAACATCTGCGAACGCGGATCAGCGGGTCAAAAGGTTAGAAGCCACGGCCAATGCCTGTCTGTGTGTGTTTGTGTGTTAATGACACCAGCGTGCTAATCTCGGTTATCGTGAGCTCCAGTACAGGGTCTTGACCTTGGCATGCTGTGGTAACCACACAATAGTCATCACGCTGTCCCCACAGCGTTGTTAAACATCACCACACTGTTTGATTTAGTTTGATGGCGATTTTTTGATGAGTGACAGGCAAAAAAAAGTGCACTGAAGTGTTGGCTGTCAAGAAATAATTATAAACAAACAATGTAAAACATTTTCCTTAAAAAAAGATGTCTTCACTCTGCGAGTCGTGATGCTGTAGAGGCACCGATAAGACAGCAATAATACTACTACCAATGGTCTATGAATTAAAGAAATAAAAGAAGAATTAATTGAAACCGTATTATTTTCCTCACTCATAGTTAATAAATGGCCTCTCTATCTACATCACAGTACCAGACAAACGCCCTGCTACAGTCATCATGTTCCTACAGTGCTTATCAGATACTGTCATGCATAATGCATGCCTGGTATCTGCAGGAGATACTTTTAAATACATGAGTATTAAGGAATGTGAGCTACAGGAAAACTTGTTCCAACACACTATTAAACAGAATTTATGCTGGAATTTCTGTTGATAAGAAAGTCAGTGTAGTTTATCTCCTCGCAGGCTGTTTTATGCACTCACCTGGAAACCAGCTGAGGGTTCCCCGAGGGAGGAAAAAAAGAGCAGAGGGGTGGATGATTCAGATGAGGGGGATGAGGGTGACGACAGGAAAGTTGCTCAATTGGGATTTCACCCAGGATAAAGCTATCTCTGGGTGTGTTTATTCTGTGCTTACAAGGGCCAATTTTTCCTCACAGAGATGCTAAGTGATGATTTTTTTTTAGTATGCTGTCACTTCTTTAAGCCAAGTCAAGTCACTTTTACTTATATAGCACATTTAAAACAAGAGGAGCTAACTCTAAGTGCTTTCCAGGCAGGCATATTTACATTTCAGGTCCAAAAACCTACTTAGAAAACATAAAACTCCCACACAACAAAATAACATGATAAAAACGGTTATATTTTTTTATATCCCGGTGAAAGTCTCAATGAGATTAATCCGTCCAAGAAGGCAGCAGAAATGAGAACAAATACAACATGTAGCAGTATAAAAAGTAAAAATCAAGTAGGGTGATGGTTAAGGTATGTGCTCTATTTCCTTCTTAACGTGTGGGCCAATGTGAATGACATCATCGCAAATACAACATTTATTTACATCTACATGTTTTAAAAAAGAAGAAATTCTTTGATTTTCCTATAAGTTGCATTTATTTCATCATCTTCCTGTTCCTGTTTCAAGTTGCACTTGTGTGTTTTTGATAAAATCATAAAACCACTCAAATAAAAATACTTAAGTGTGGACTTGACAAAACTGTGAGGCACGCCAGACTAGATGATTTAAAACTGTCTGCTGTTTTTACAGGTTTTTTTCTTTTTACTATAAAGGATGGCAGACAATTCCTGAGCCTGGAGCCAATAACAACAAAAGTCCGCTGGGCTTCAGTTTTGGGTGAGAAGGATGCACCTAGAGAAGCTGTTTGGAACACGTCCTTGGTAAGAACGTAACAGAGTACAGAGTACACGAAAGTACGACTCAGAGTGAGGGATAAGAATGAAGCATATGTCAAGTACAGGACACACAGGCACATGTGAGTGTGTGTGTAGCAGTGTTTGGTAGCAGAGTGCAGATGCCATTCCCCCTGCATGACCTGACTTCATTCCTCCCACTACAGGATGCAGCTTCTGGGAGCAACCTGGAGTAAATTATAAATTAAACAGAGACAATTTTCTCTGAGAACAAAGAAGAAGTAGTCAACTTTTCTTTTTTTATTTCAGCGTGAAAAACCAAAAACATGCAGACGTGGCAACATGCACACATGCTGATAAGTGAACTGATAAATGAATAATTCAAATCCGAACTGATCTGCACACTATTGGCAAAAACACATATGAATACAGCAACTTAGTTTTCTTTTTTTTTTAAATGTTAGACTTGTCCTTGCACAAATGGCATCAACTTAAAGTGTGTATTTATTTATTTGTTATTATATTTACAGCTTGTACAGTTTATTCTCAGACTTAATAATGTCACATCTGCAGCAATCATCACGCACATCTGTGACATCTGTATGAAAATGATCTCACACCTCGACTTGTCTAGAAAAAACATATATAAATGGAAACGATGCAATTAAAGTGTTTCATATTTTGCATGTTTTTTTTAATTGATTTATTTTTTTAGCTCGACATCCAAAGCAGCAAAACACTGAACGCAACCGCACTAAAGGGAGTAAAATGTGTATAAGATCAAGCTAATCACTAAAACTGTCGTTAACTGACGTACTTTTCAAACAAAAAGTATCTTCTGAAAGGACTTGAGGGCAAAATAACTGATAACAGATGCAGCACCATTTTCCAATGTGTTTAATTATATATAAGAAAACATTCCCTGAGCATATGAAAAATCTAAATATCATTATAGCAGGAAACTTTTGACTTTTCCACGCTGCAGTAAAGTGAAATTATCCACATTTTGAGCAGGACAAGGAGCTTTAAATGAGTTCCTCATGCAGTTCCACAGCTTAAGCTTTTTTTTAAAAAAAAAATTCTGCATAATGGAAGTCCCCATGTGGTCTCCCCAGTATGTCAGCTGTGTTTTATCCTAGTCTGGGAGTGTTTAGTGTCCAGTGGTCAGTGGCAGGGTCACCGCTTAATCAGGACAGGCAGGAGCTCTCCCTCTGCGTGTGTGTGTCAGTTCACTGCTGAGGTCAGGCTCTAATCAGTCTAAATTGAGACTGGGGGTACATATAGGTCCTAAAGGTTCCCTGCATGGTCTGTGTGTGTGTGTGCAGACAGTTCCCAAATGTCACCCTTTTATTAACAGCCCATATGTGCAGAAGGCACGCACTTCTGTTAGCTGTGTAGTTTGTATTTGTAAATACATGTCTGTGTAGTTTGTATTTGTAAATACATGTCTGTGTAGTTTGTATTTAGAGGTGGATGAAAAATGTAGAATGAGTGAAGCGATTTGCGAGAAAACTAAAATAGAATCATTGTTGGCTCGTTAGCCTTCCAATTCAAACTGCACCTAAATTGCCGTCCAGTCTGCTGGCTTGCTGAAGGAGCGCAGATGTTCATGATTATGTCTTCTGCCCTGCAATTTGAGCCAAATGAAATTAGCAAAATAACAAAGCAGAACACAAGCAAACAATGCTGCAAATTGTCATCTCTGATGCAGAGTTCAATGCATCCAGGGAAAATCTATGAGCAGCATTACTCTCTTCATATCTTGATCAGTCACAATATTTAAAGCGCCGGCCAAATATTGCCAATATAACTGATGTTCCTCAGCAACTCCCATCATTTCATCTGCTGTCTTCATCCACTCGGGACGTGCTTTGTGTCAAACAATGTTAAGATGTTCAACAACATGCACACGGATGCCAGGACCCAACCTTGCATTTCAATGAGATGATGTTACATACACTTGGTATTCTGTACACAGGCTGGGAAAGCCACAAAATATAGCATTAGATGAAAATCTTGCTTTTTAAAAAGTAAATTAATAAACCCTCTAACAAGCTTAAGAAACATACATGTAAATAAATACAGCCATAGCCAAAGAAAGCCTCAAAATATTGATGGAGAGCTACATTTTGAAGAATGTGGCAAAACATTTCAGGGCTGTGTGGAAACGCTGCGCTTCCCCTTCTCGCAGAATCTGCAGCTGTCGTGAGTATTTTTCTCAATGGATTTCTTTCTCTCAGTCTCGTGGAAAGCCCACAGTGTTTGACTGCTCACAGCTCACACATATCTTGTTCCCAATCAGCTGGCTGTTTTGAGAAACACCTGACTGGAAAGTATGGCCCCGGCTTACATTTATGCAGGTTGATCTTTCTTTGTCTCAAGTGAAAGGTGAGTAAGAGAAACATGTGCTTAATATTGCTGGCTGATCTTTCCTTCCTGCTTCTCCTGTGGAAAAGTGGGGGGAAAAAAGAAGTAGCATGCTGTAGCCTGCTAGAAAACAGACTTCCAAATTTCGTCAAACTGACTCACTCTCATTCGTCTCTCATTTCAGTTTTCCCACAATTACTATTTACACTCATATCAGCAGCTCTTCATGTTAAGGTTTGCCAGTCTTGGTTCATTTCCATTTTGTATAACATCATTGAGCATGTACCAATAAATGTGCTATGTGCTGCTCCCAGTAAATAGATACAGCAAAATTTTAAGTCTGAATTTTAAAAGTTTGGTATAAACATCTTGAATCTTCATCACAGCCTAATCTCCATTCTGCTAGCTTTGTTATCATTTCTTTAAGTCGTCCTCAGGAATAGTTCTCCAGACTTCTTGAAGCACATTCAAAGTTAATCTTTGGATTTCAGCTGCCTTTTGTTCCCTTCTCTGTCAGAATGATCCCACACTGCTTCAATAATATTGAAATTAAAAATTTGGATTTATAAGGCACTGATTTTCAGTCAATTTGGGATATCTCAGTCTTTTCTCCCCGGTTATCTTTCCATAAAAATGACTTCTTCACACTTGCACCGAGAACACTGAGGCTTTGACAAAAAGTAGATGGATCATCTAAAGATCCAAATCCATCGTACCCGTCCTGTGTCAGGTCTTTGCTGGATTTATTCTATTTCTTAGACAATGATTTTGAGACATCGTTCATCAGCTGTAGGTAGTTTTTAGAAGAAGTCACTACTTCTTCTTCTAAAAACTACCTTTACTGAGTTTCCCTCAGATGTTTGAAGACAACCCACTCCATACTAAGATAACTCAGCTACAGAGGGGACCACCCTGTTGTTACAAAAAGGCAGCAACATACCTGTCAAACTGTCTTACTGCAGCTTTGTGTGTGTGTGTGTTTGTAGATTCAGTTATTATAGATAGACATTGGAACAAAGGATGTGCTTTTGTGGACTGGACTGAAAATTAGTGAAAAAGCAGCAAATATAAAAAAAAAACCCAACTTCTTTCAGAGAACTTTTGTTCAAGACTTTAAAAATAACGAGGAAGTCTGTCTCTTTGGAAGTAAAATGTAAAGTAATGAGGGATGGCTCAAGCCTTTTGTGCAGTAATCAGAACTTCTAACAGTTACCAAACTATACTTCATCACAACAGTAAAGGCTTAAATGTGTTTAAACCTCCACATACATTGTGCACTATATAGTATATTTTTTTAAACCACATGCAGAGGCCCTGTGCTATAACATCAACTCACAACAAAACCTTTCTGCATGTATTTTCCTCCAGGGTCTCTGTTTCCCCCCCACGGTGCAGAAATATATGTGTGAATAGGTTAAATGAAAAATAGCTTCAGGTGTGACTGACACATTGATGAAGTGATTAACGTGCTGTGCAGATGGTTGAATGTGTTGTTTAAGTGGCCAGTACGACTGGAAAGGTCCAATTTAAGTGATATTTCATTTCACTGTGTCATACTTTTTGGCAGTGCTGTGTTCACTGTCCTTGGGCTGCACAGTACCCCTGAGCTTCCCCTTCTACACACTTGACACGGACTACCATTGACTGGACATGAATATCAATGCTCGCTCCCTCTCCCCCTGTCACTGCTGATCACTGCTTTATTAACATCTCCACTCACTGTGCCTTTCCAAAATCATTTTGTTCATCGCTCTGCCTCGACACACGTGAGCTCCCTTCTTTGTATTTCTTTTTCGCCACAAAAGATGAAACATTTACGAACCCCGTGGCATAAAAAACAAAAACACCAGCTGTCTCTTTGCCTTGTGCCTCCAACTTTTCCATCCGCTCTCTCTGCCCAACCTCACACATTGTGAATTCATGAACTTCTGCCCTGCCATTCCTAATCACCATTCAAGGAGCAGCAGTGTGATTTGTCAGTGGTACGCAATGTCAGGATGATAGTAAATGGTCTTGGGTTTCATCTGTACTGACAGCTCGAAGAGCATAATGTAGCCCCCCCCCCCCCCCCCCCCCCCCCCCCCCCCCCCCCCCCCCCCACCCCG
>VUQR01016978.1:43957-65836 GCA_015108515.1 Hemichromis elongatus
CAACACCACCCCCCCCCCCCCCCCCCAGTAATCAGTAAGGTGAAAGATGAAGAAGAGGGGGAATGCTCATGAAAGCAAAGAAACATCAATGAAATTTTAAGATCAGAGACGGGGAGGCAGCGGATAAAGAGAGAGGTAATGAATGAAAGATCTGTGAATGTGGAGAGAAAACCAATAAGGGATTTGTGATAGAGTGACTGTAAAAGAAAGCGAAAAAGGATGGTGAAGGGGGGAAGGGGGGGCATTTTACAACATGGAAATGCCAAAGGAGGATAGATAAAAAGAGGTCATGGTACTAGAGAGAGATAAATGGATGATAAAAGACGTAGAAGGGCCAGGAGAATGGAACGGAAAGGAAACGACAGGAGGTTGAAAGGGTTGAGAGAGAAAAATGAGAGCGGTGTAAGCATGACAGATAGACGGATAAAGGGAAGACAGGAGCTAACCTGACGACTGAAAGACACTGGTCCCTTTGAGAAGCAAAGGTTGAGGGTTCATGTCCCAACAATGTGGCTTTGACTATCTGTCATGTAGATTACTAAGTATGCCACTTACACAGAGGAGTTACAGGGTGTGTGTGTGTGTGTGTGCGCCGGTGAGTCTTGTGCATATAGTGGGAGTATCCTGTATCCCTGTCTTTTGTGAAACCTTTCTGGCTACCCACAATTGTTTGACTAACATGTTAAAAAGAGTTGATGTGTGTGTGAATGTGTGTGAGTGTGCATGTGTGTTAAAAGGCTAGCCAGAATCAATCTCAGTGTCCTCAGCATTGGCAGTTATGTTGTCTTGAGCTGGGGGGGGGGACAAACTATTTATCTAGTCTTTCCACACTCTGCCACACCCGAAAGACACACAGCCGTTCCCCTCCATGGTTTTCACAATAGGTCTTCTCTACTCTGGATCTAGTTTGGGTCTTGTTTCCTGATAACAATCAGTCTAAGAAGTAAGGAAGTTTTCCGCTAGCTTTTTAGGAAGTCTCTTCCATTTTCACGCATATTTGCCAAATTAGCACTTTGCTTCAGTGAGAGCTTCTTAAAGACAGTCGGTGGAGATGTAAATCATGTTAACCACACTTTAAAGTGAAAAGGAAAATGGTAAGATTATGACCAAAACAGTGTCAGAAAACATTCGGGCTCTCGAGGTAGGCTTGGCCATTAAAATACACTGAAAACACACTATAAGCTTCTTTAGGGTGTTGCAACACTTAAACTTGAACAAATTCAAAAATAAATAAATAATAAATAATGCTTTCTGGAAATAAACCTAATGTGGTTGGAAAGCCTGTTTATTTTTTCCCTTAAATGGCACCACATTTTTAAGGGATTGAGGACTGAGGCTACTGACAAGCACAGCTTAACCCCCACAACATTTCTAATGACCAGCCAGCAGGGGGCAGCACCTCTGGTTGCAAGAAATGGTCAGACCGTGTAGAAACCTATGAGAAAATGACTCTACATCTTACTTGATATATGACCTCGTTAAACATTTTTTTAAGTAGTTTATCATCCAGGGTGTTGGTTTCTTGTCTTCTTAATGCAACATGATAAAATTATGGTGCTATTGAGGACCTTGTGATTGTCAAGTCTCTACTATATGTGAATGAGATTGATGTGTAAACTGATATCGGCACACACAGAGTCGTGATGTGATGTAAACAAAAGTGTGTGCAAACTGTTAAACTGTTAAAGCCCATACAACGCAGCCAACCAAAATGACCACTTATAGTCCACTTGAACATTAAACTACGTTGGTAAAAGTCTTTCCAGTTGTTTGTCACCATCACTTTAACAAAAGGGTGATTTCACCAAATGGCATACATGAGCAAGCGAGAGTCTTTTTGGACCTTTAAACTGAACTGAAATCAGTGAGTGACGTGTTGCGATCACTAAAAAGTCCACGGTTATCCTAGGTAAAAACTGTGGCCAACAAATATAGGTTTAAAATGAAAGTCCACATATTTTACTGCTAGTCCACCCAAAGTTTTTAAAAGCTTTAAACAAATCACACTGAAAACTTTGTACTCACTTGGACTAATGTTGAACTTGGCCTCCTCCAGCATGTCATCATCTGCCAAGAGCATGCTGGGCTGTGGTGCTGAAATGACAGATGCCTTGCCAGTGTTTTTCATACAAAGTCCTGCTGTTCCAGCTTGAGGAACAAACATCATTCAGTTACTCTTTTTCTTGATCTGAGACAGATAAATGAATTTATCATTGCTTAGGTATTCTTTCTCCGGAGACATAAAGGGAGTAGTAAGCATTTCGGATACAAATGTGGTACAGCTGAGTCTTCCTGCAGAAATAAAGCAAACAAAAAGGACACACAAACCCATTCAGTGACAAAGAGGGTTCCTCTTGTCCACTCACGTCATTGTAGTGTGCTACCATTTAGTGTTTTGGCTCAGAGCCAAAGCGAAATGACAGATAACCAGGTCGGAGCCCTTTCTAATGCTGGGCGAGGGGCATTACAAGCCACACGTAGGGAGATGCTTCACCCCTGCCACCGAAACAAACAAACTCAAGCTTGTAGCAGTCAATTAGTTCCACAAGAGCTGCTGACAAGAAGAACACAGCACAAAGGACTCCACTGTGGACTGATGGATCTATTAAACAGCGACTGCAAACATACAAACATGGCCGTTAACTTAAACCAGAGGAAAGCTCTATGCGTGAATGCATCTTTGTGTTTGCTACTGTGACAGCCAAACGTGTATTGCAACCAGCTGTCTGATTTTAAGCGTTCTGTCTTTAATTGAATCCCGATTCATTTTGCTACAACAGAACGAATCAATCACTTTTTTGTTTTTGTATTTTTTTTTTTACATTTTAAAATGAATTTGAAATATTTTGTATGTTTTTAGAAATGATCTGCAGCGCAGCGACATTGTTCATCTTGATTAGCGCAGCGGCAGATTACAGCAGAGCCACTTCAGTAGTCCTAAAATCGTTTAATTAGTGGATTTGATTTAGGAATGAGGAATTAAATGCATATTTGTCTTCATTTGTTGCATTTAGTTAAAGTGTGGGTGAGGCTGGCTGTAATCTGGTTGAATTGTTTGGGCCAAAACAAGTGACATGACAGTATTTCATACAGATTTGGAGGCTTTGAGGAAGCAATGAGTGGGAGCAAAACTGTAAATTAAAAAGCTGAGTGTGAGGAGAAAAACTAGAAAGATGCAGCATTGTTTTTTTCTGTCTCACAGTGAAGTGCTTTATACTGTATGTAGGACTGATGAAGTGAAATTAAATAAGAACATGACAAGAAAAGACAGGAAACAATGGGAGAAAGAGCAAGATTAAGAGAGGTTAGAAGCAAGGATGATGAAAACAATGGAGGAAAGCTGAGGCCAGGAGAGATGGAATTTATGAGGGATCAGTTTCGATGAAAGACAAAGAGTAAAGTGTGCGGTAAAATTGATTAATGGAGTTAGAGTGGATTAAAATGGGAGTAGGAAGAACAGATGAAAGAGGACAAAATAGAAAGCTGGATAAAAAGAAAGCATCTCCCTGTCAGAGAGGATGAAAGATACGGAGAGAAATAGAGGAGGTAGAGACGATGAAATAAGGGAAGAGGGGGGGGAGACCTGATGGGG
The DNA here is from genome assembly GCA_015108515.1 of Hemichromis elongatus. Lineage (NCBI taxonomy): Eukaryota > Metazoa > Chordata > Actinopteri > Cichliformes > Cichlidae > Hemichromis > Hemichromis elongatus. Next base: position 47,550 of record VUQR01016978.1, read on the forward strand.
ATTGAGGGTGATGAGGTAACACCCTACGTTGTGTTTTGATTGGCCCAAGAGGGAAGATCGAATAACAGGAAAACTGACAGGCATCCTGAGACGACTTAGGGAGAAGATGCTTTGACTACTTGTGCATGTGTGTGTGTCAGAAGTTTGTGACAGAGGAAAATTTCAGGAAGTAAGAAAATAATAAAACATCAAAACCATACTAAAAATCTCAGATTGTGCTCCCTTTCTGACACTCATCTCAGTTTTTATCACATGTCTTAAGGGACCGGCTGCATTAAAATGTGAGCAGTGAGGGTAAAATGACATCTGCAGTGAGGAGCAGTAACAGATTGGCAGGATTCCCAGGATTTATCCTCTCATGAGTTATCTGGTAGGATAAATCCTGGGGATATGTAATATGGGAATTAATAGCTGCAAACAATACTTTCAAAACAATTTCATAAGGAAATTGATAAATAGCACATAGGTGACATGTGCAAGCTGCATGAAAAAATTACACATTTTGTTAGATTTATTCTCCAGTTTCATAGAAAAATCCCACAATAATTATCTCACAGGACAGAATTAACATACATGAGAATAGAAAAGTGTTTGTTTTTGTGTGTGTGTGTGTGTGTGTGTATGTAACACAGGCTGCAATCACAGTTTTGTTTTTGAGGATACCTACTTTTTATAAATCATCTATAGAAACAATTTTCTATTTAGCTTTAGACATATAGGAGACAGTTATATTTTAGGAAGTGTTATAGACTGTATCTAAAAGATGGAAATCCCTGAAAAGTGAAAACTGCAGCAAATGAAGAGATATGTTCCTTCTAATGACCAGCAGAGGGAAACATTTGGTTTTAGTCTCCTTTTTTTCCTGAATGATTTGAGTAATTTAAAGTTTAACTCGGTTCACTTTAACTTACAAGGCACCATATCAAAGTAACCTTAAGGTACTTTATATTGTAAGGTAAACCATTTTTTTATTTAACAATTTTTGAAAGAAATGTTCAGATTATCACTAAGTGAGAGGCAAATTGAGCTGAAAGTGTAATAAAAGGCGAGAGAAAAAAGTAAAGTGAAACTTTGTGGAACAGTGTATCTAATTCCACTATAATGTAAACAAACCTACCAAGAGAAGAGTAACGTCTGTGATGAACAGTGTTGTTCAAGTTACTTGAAAATAGTAATTAGTTACTTATTGCTGATTACTTCTCCAAAAAGTATTTAGTTACTTATTGCTGATTACTTATTTTCAAAAGTAATTAGTTACTTATTACTTAGTTACTTTTAATAAAAATTGATACACAACCTGAACACTTAATAAAGCAATAGAACTTTGAGCCCAATTCTACTTGGAATGGAAAGTCTCTTTTTAAAAAAAGTTTTCTTAGTTTTAATCTTTTAACTTTGTGCACATTGCATTAAGAAAAAATAAAAATTAGGTGCTAGAGTCTTTGACTTGAAGAGATTTGCTTAACATTGCCACAGACGTCACACGCGCTTACGTCATTATCATGAGACACTCTCACAAACATGATCACAATGGTTTAGTAACGCAGTAACTCAGCATGCACGTGGGAAAGTAGCAGTAATCAAATTACTTTTTTTGCAAAGTCAATTCCGTACAGTACTTGTTACTTGAGAAAGTAATTGGATTACAGTAAGGCTTTACTGTTCATCTCTGGTGATGAATAGTGTGTCATTAATACGTAAGTAGGTAACAGTAAATGTAGAAGAATAACTTTGTGCAAAAGGAAATAAAAAAAAGCAAGGATATGGGTCAGGAAGAGGTCCATAATTCTGAGGAATTTTCCAGCTCTCATAAAAATGAGGGGGAAAAATGTAAAGGATGAGAGGGAATCCGATATCCTTGAGAGGAGTATGAAGCCCAGGAGGAGTGGGTGAGGTGAGAGAAGGAGAAGCATTGCGAGATGACTTTTTGTGCATGCAGCGGATTCCAAAGATATTTGGCACTCTGCAATAATATACAGCCGAGATCTAATGATACCCTGGGAAGTCTGTCAGCAGTGTAATGAGCCTAATACGTCTCTGTTTGTGGGTGTGTGTGTGTGCGTTTTTGGTATCAGAGCTCGTGAAAATAAAACATCAAAGAGCAATATTTAGAGAAAGCGTCTGACAGTGAGTTTTGTCAGCTCAGATGTGCACAGATGTGGTTTCAACAAGGATGGTTTGACCTTATTGGTTCATTATGGCATGCATGTGTGTCTTACTAGCACGTATTTCAAAGTTCAGGGGGTCTAATAGTCATCAGATGTGTTCTTTTCTCCTACTGAGCCAACAACAACATTGTGATACTATCAGTATGCATCTGCTTTTATATATGTATATATATATATATATGTATATATATATATATATATATGTATGATTGATGGAAGACGATGCAGACAGAAGTGTGTGTTGCTGTGAATAAAACACTGACTCTTAGGTTTACCATTCAGATTTTGTACTAATAATGTTTCATGAGTTTTTTCCTCCTAGAGACGTTGCATAGCTACTCTTTAAACATAGTGGGTCAAGATGGGTTTTGCAGTTACTCGTTAAAAAGGCCTATTTGCTGCACAGAAAAGCGTCTTTTCATTGTTATTCACTTGTTTGGCAAAATTTTAAATTTTCAAGCAAACTTTGTGGCACCAGGCTTCAGTGGCCCACACAGCAACATGCAGTACTGCGCAAAAGTCCCAAGCCATGCCTTAAGATCACAGCTCACTCATATTCAGTCTTGTCATTGTACTTGCTTGTTAGCTTAGCACTGACCTATGAATCATTAAAGCATATAACCCAAGGTATGTACCCTCCATGTTGCGTGTTGTGTCTGCACATAAGAGATAAGTTAGCAAAAAATTGTATCTTTACACACTTTGTTTTCACTGGCCTGCGTCATCACTATCACAAATTCTGTTCCTTTTTCATTATTAAAACAGATGAAACATGACAAAGATAACATAGTTTGACAGGCGTGAAACAGTATTTTTGCACCAACAAGCTGATTCCCAAAGATTTCATGGCTCTTTAGACACATCTCAATGTGGTTTCCTTAAACAAAGGAGACAAAAGAAGAAGTGCCAGACCTAAAAATTGATATATAACAGAAGAGCAGTATGTAAATGACATCCCAAGACTTTTGGACATTACCGAATGTAATCCCAATCCAAAAAAACCTGAATTTTAGTTTCTTTTTTTAAACTTTCTTTTTTTAAAAAATTTGCTTAATAGTGTGTCATTAATCTCCCCGACTTTTTTAACTTCTGGGTTTCATTCATTGCATTTGATTGTCCAGATCTAGTTACTTTTTATGTTTCAGCCTTTCAACCTCAGTCTGACCGCAAATCAGATCACTGCTCCGAGGGAGTCTGCAAGTTGGCAGCATTATTAGTGGTCCAGTCATAGAACATCCATCCATTTTCCAGCATGTATTGGACATGAAGTAGGATCCAATGTGGACACACAACTTTCACTTCTACATGTAATTTAGAGCCCCCAGATAGCTAAACCTGCATGCCTTTGGACAGTCAGAAGTAACTGGACACCAGAGAGACACCCACGCAGGTAATGCAAACTCCACACGGAGAGGCCATACTGCATACCATGATGGAAAAAACAGTTGCAGATAAGTTTTCTCAGCAGAACATGTGATACCTCCTTGTTAAGAAGCAAATTAAAATGTATTCAGGCAGTGGTGGTGCCCTCAATTTTACCTCACTTCTCCTCTTTTTCATGCTCTTACCATCATGGCACAGACTCCTGGATCAAAGAATAATATGCAAAACAGGAGCAGTGAATTCAATTGCAGAGTCCACACGTCTGATGCTTAGATTTGACAAACACCAGGGCATGCCTTACCCCGATTGTGCAGGAGACTGAAATGTAAACAAATCAATAATAAATTATTGCAAACACGTCTTTGCAGCGGGTGAGACTGCGTGAGGATTGACACAGTGAAACCAGATGCTCATTCGCGTGTCGCTTTGCTGTGGCACATCTGCTGTTTGTCAGCGCAGCACAGGCTGACTGCTTTTAGGGAAATAATACACATTGAAGACAGATGTTTCACTATTGATGCTGTCAAGAATATGTGGCTGTATATATAGACTGCACAAAAAGATGGATAAAAAGAAAAGAGACAAGGAATAAAGATCAAGTAGTAAAAGGGACAGGAAGACAGAAAGAAACAAGAGATGAAACTTAAGACTCTATTATTCAAAAATGACTTCAAGCAAGGACGTTAAAGATGGATAGACGGGAGAGACGGAGTGTGATGGAGACTCAGGGGAGGTTAAACAGATAGAAGAGAGGTGAAGCTGGATAGAGAGCAGGGGAGAGAGAGAGGGAGAGGTTGGTGAGAGGAGAGTCAGTGGTGTGATTTCCACACTGAGGTGATGAGCTGCTAGAGTGATAACAAGCTACAGATGGAAGCTGTCAGCTCACCTTTGCTCTCTGTTTGGGTGTGCTTGCTGGTGTCTCTGTGCATGTGCGCTCTGGTATTTATGTCACTGCATTTTTGCTTGGGTTTGAAGAAGATTTGTGTATACAATCCAGTAATTTATGGGAAACAACAGGAGAGGGAAAGGCTGCTTCCAGTCTGAGTGGGTTTGTGTGCATGTAGGTGGAAACAGAATGAATCGGATTGTGCTGTGGAAAGCAAATGGCTCAGAATTGCACACACTTCATATGGAGAAAGAAGAAAAAAGAAGAGTTTGGAGTTAATGACCCAAAACATGTTGGACTTTGAGGCAACACAAGACTGCTAAATGCTATTTTCTGTCATTAATGTTATCAGCAGCAAGGCTATAGATTAATTCATCCCCTGATTAGAAAGGTTTTATAGCATAAATCTTTATATAATTTCTTTAATTGTAAAGTTCAGTTTGTCCAAGTGGAGCAGCCATGTGACTCTGGGGTTTTGCTTGTTAAGTAGACTAACAGCTTCATCTCTAAGTTAAGCTGTCCCTTGAAATGCTTGGTTTATGAAAATAAGCAAAGCAACAATGTGAAGGTCCTCTGTGTGGCAGATGGAAAAGTTGCAGAGGGAGAGAAGGGAAGAGCCGGCTGAGCTTCAGCTACTGTTGGTTATCTTTCTGTCTCTCCAACATATTTTTTTCAGCCCTGCCAGTTTCAAGAAATCAATCCAGTCGCACTGCTCTCTTTGTCTGTCTGCCTTCTAATTATTCTCAGACTCTTACCAGTTGCTGAACTCTTCAATGTCTGCGATCCTTCTCTTACCAATTATTTCTTTCTTTCTGTAACTTTGTCTAACTTCCTCTCTCCCTACCTTATATTGCTATTGCTTGGGAATTGTCTCATTATTCTTTTGCAAGCAGTTCTAAAGTTAAATAGCCAACATTTTTTGTGTCAAACTGTTTCCTCCGTCTTTGCAGTCACATTTAAACATGCATAGATGTTTAACTGTAAGGAGGCCACAGAGGAGGACCGCGTTTCGCCAAAGTTTGGCTGCAGCAAAGTCACAGGATGAAATAAATGTCGATATCAGTGGAAACCTCTTTGGAAGGCCTTTGAGAGAGTGTGAACTAAAACAAATAAATGATGGGTTAGTGATGAAATAATACCTGAGAAAGTAAAGCACACTTGCGGCACTGCTGAAAACTATTCACGTTTATGTATGTGAAAAATGCGGATTTCTTATAAAAACAGCTCCATTGTGTGTGCATGGCCCCAGTGATGGACAAGGTATCACCGGTACATAGGACCCTCCTGTTTCACTCAGTCAGTACTCACGTTGAGTGGCGAGTGACTCGAGCTCCCCTCTCGCTCTCTGTGTTTGTGCATGCTAGTCAGTGTGTGTTGTGCTGAGTGAAAATGAGAAATAACCGACGTGACAGATGAGTGATGAGAGACAAACGAAAAGCCGATTCAGTCTGAGCTGACTCCTTCGCTGAGTCTGACATACCAGTGACGTGTTAACACACACACACACACACACACGCACACACACACACACATTTCTCTCCTCATTCTGATACCTAGACAGAAAGAAAGTAAGGAGGCAGGCGATAAAGATGAACAGAAACAGAAAGAAAAAGTGGGAAAAAATAAGACGTGTTTGGGTGAGAGAGTGGAAAATGTCAAGGTTGTCAGAGACTCCCAGGCATTTGGATTTTATGTTTGGTTTCTGTGGTGTATACGTGCATCAATATCCAGTATGTGTGTGTGTGTGTGTGTGTGTAAAGAGAAGACACCCTGTGTCTAGCTGAACTCGAGTTCACCTCAGTCTGCACCTAGCCTGCAGAGTTATTGCAAGAACCTCTTTGAAGCTGCTGCCAGATCACTCCATATTAGCTATCGTGGTACTTTTACTTTTAGTATCATGAATTACTGCAGTACTGCATCACGTTAATGTTCAACATTTCCTCTTATTGCTCTAGTGCCATGTTTTAACTACAAGAATGTTTGAGACACTTACAGTTAAAAAAGGCGAGGTAGTTTAGTAAAATGAATGGACACGAAAGTACTGAATCCCATACAGAGTACAGCAAATGTGATGCAAAAGTGCATTCTTTTAGAATGCACAATAGCAGCCCAAGCAGCCCATATTTCATAGCCTTTATTCTGATTTTTAGTCTGCCCTTCATCATGTTTTCTGCCGTCACTCATGCTTTTCTCTCTTTGCAGACCTGCTGTCCACCAACAGGTCATCCATCTTCAGCGGTCACCATGGCCACCTCTCTGTTAGCGCCGTCTTCCTGGATGAATACCGTGACCGTTTATTCCTAGGCGGGAAAGACGTCCTGTACTCTCTCACGCTGGGACCTGTTAGCAGTGAATCGAAAGAGGTAAAAATTATGTTTTATATATTTTTTCTGAGTATACAGAGCTTTGCTTCGATGATTGATGCACAGTAAAATATTTTTTTACTGCACAGTCTGCATTTGCCATTTTATTTTGATTTAGGTTGTGGACACTGTGCTTCAAGTGGTTTCACTCTGTAGAAAGATGATTTATGAGTCGAAGATACAGATGGAGGATTTAGCATTTTATTAGAATTCCTTCTTCGTAGAAAATCTGTTTAAGTGTTCTGCCAACAGATATTGCATTTATTATTACTGGTATTACATTAAACTGAAAAGACTTCCTCCCATCACCCCCAACGCTGTCAGCCTGGTTCCACTGTAGGTTTCTTCCTGATAAAAGGGAGTTCTTCCTTCCCACTGTTGCCAAAGCGCTTGCTTATAAGCGGTAACATGATTTTTGGGGTTTTCTCTGTTTTCTTCGTATACCTGTCGGGTTTTTACTTTACATTACCTTTTGCACTTCTTGTGTTATACACAGATTCTTTCTCAACTACACTTCATTTCTACCCTTCCCAGTAAAGAAAAACCTGTAATAATGCAGCTACCCATAAACCAAACATTGTATTTCTATGTGCTTTGCTTTTTATTTCAGCAGCGGTTTGTCATTAAGGTTTGTTAAACACTGTAACAGCAGAGAGACTTGAAAGGTAAATTATAAACCAGAAGCCAGATGAGGAGGAAAGTGCTGCACCTAACTGCAGGTTTATCACAGACTGAGAGTCTGGCAAAGATAGAAAGAAGAGATCTGTTCTGTGCCTTTATCATAATTAAAATTGAAAATTTCCTTTTTTTATATTAAAATAAAGTATCTAATTCACAGTCTAGATTAAGTTAAGAACAATCACTGATTAGTTTAAGTCAGAAAGACTGAATATGTTAAAGATTATTGAAAAAAACTGCATTTCATACTGGAGTGTAGTCTAGGTTTTATTAGCATTTATGCTCTGGAACAGTAAATCCATCTGGGTTTTCCTGTGATTTGTGAACTCACAGAGTTATTATACCTTTCAGCTGCATCCTATAAGGTTTCAGAGAGTATTTATTAGAAGATTTTGTCATCGGGGAAATGAGTGAGTTTAGGTTCAAACAGGATATAATTTCATCTAACTGTGTTACTTTAGAGCAAAAATGTACTGCAAATATGCATCAATATTTAATTTTCCAGTAGGATGCCCAGTGTACTGTGTGTTCCATTAAACTGGTTTTTAGTACATAGTGAACAAAAATAACTCTTTAAAACCAAAGTCCCTGGTGTGCTACAGCACTTAGCTAAGAACAGCGGTGCGTGTACATGGGTCAGGGAGACTCATGACATAAAGGGAATGGGTGAATGGGGAATATAAGTACGCAGGAATCCAGATGTCGCTCACCGTATCTACCTCTTAATTTTCCATCCCTCTCTCGCATTCTCTCACAGCCCTCTGTCTTGGCTCGTGATCACACACGCGGTGTTTGTCGACAAAGTGCCCTGTGAGCGGTGTGAGCTTTAACAACCATGTTTCTAAAGGAGCCAGGCATTGTGAGTTTAGTAAAAGAACATTTTACAAGATTAAACACATCTGCCAAACCGGCACTTGAAGAAAGAAATTTTGTTTAACTTCAAGTTTTGTTTGTTTGTACATAAAGGAGCATCCACGAGAGAAAGCATGTCTAACTTGAGAAGCACAGCATGTCCCACAGTTTATCCCTTTTTACAACATGCTGTAAAATCACATCCTTCTTAGTTTAGCTAGTTAGTTTAATATGCACCCATGTCTCATTTCACCTGCCAAATGTTTCCCTCAGCATGCGTCAATGTGCAATGATCTTCCCAAATATGGTGAAAAAATCTAAAATTTACAATTAAAAGCTTGGTCTGAATAATCCATCCATCCATTCGCTTCCACTTATCCTTTTCAGTGTTGTGGGGAAGGGAGGCGGTGCTGGAGCCGATCTCAGCTGTCTTAGGCCGAGAGGAGGGATTGCCAGACTGTTGCAGGGCTAACACATAGACAGAGACAACCATTCGCACTCACATTCCCTCCCGCACCTATGGGTGAACATGCACACAGAAAGACCCCGGCCTGATGGTGGAATTGAACTCCGGACCTTCTTGCTGTGAGGCAGCAGTGCTTACGACCGTGCCATACCTGGTCTGAATAAGGATCTTACAAATTTTACTAAAATGTGAGAAGAACTCTGTCAGTCAAGTAACTGCTATCAATTTGATCTGACTTTTGTGAAGCTAATTGTGAAGCAATATGTGAGCTATTGTGACGTTTTTTCCAACTACTAAGTCTTTGGAAATCTCTCATCTTTTTAGATTTTGTTTGTTTTCAGGAGCCAGTCACAAAACCATACAATCTATTCCCATTTCTTTAGTTGAGTCTGTGACAATCTCAAATATAAGACAGTTTGACAGACAAAAAATCAGCAACAAGATTCACAGAGAGCTTTTAGCTGAAACTTGCCATTTTTCAGCACAGTGTACAGTATTTTCTTAAATCTAAGTAATCCTGGACAGGTGGAGGGCAAAAAAAGAAGTTGGAGGCCCAAAAATGATCTATAGCAGATGAAGAGTATGAAAGTGACGTCCTTAACAAGAAGGAAAAAACATACCTCCAATGACCTGAAACAGAATATGGAAGCTATGTCTGGCCCATCTGTTGGTCCATCTACTGTTTAGGTAAGCCTCATCAGACATGGTCTCAGTGGAAGGGTGGCTGTCAAGAAGCCATTCTAAAGGAAGGGAAACAGGGGGAAAAAAAGGCTGAGGTATGCCAAATTACACAACAAATGGAGTGAAAATCAGTGCCAACAGGTCGTATAGACTGATGAATCCAAATTTGAAAGTTTTTGTTCAAGTCATCCTCAGTTGGCGGACAGAAGAGAGGTACAACAGTAAGTGTCTATAACCATCTGTAAAACACGGTGAAGGCTCTGGCATGGTTTGGGGCTCAATTTCAGCCAGCGATTTTGGAGATCTTATCAAAATTGATGGAAATATGAAAACAGAAAAGTGCCATCAGATTTTGATCCATTTGGAAACACATTGCCAATGTAGTAAAAGCATACCTGGATAGAAAAACACACAGTGGAACATTACCAGTTATTGGTCTCCTCAGAGATGAGGATCATCTTGACAAAGAACAGAACAAAAGGCAGAAACATCCAAAGAAGAACTTTGAATGTCCTTCAAGAAACCTGGAGAAGTATTCCTGAAGACTACTTATAGAAATTACAAGGGAGACTTTTGCATAGTACTGCGTATTGCATCTTTGCCCATAAAAGTCTACAGCATCTATTTGTTATATAATCCCAGTTTGGTGCCCCCTATAAATCTGACCAACAGCGCAGTAATGCAGGGTGATTTAATTCTAAACTCAAGGCTTTAGTCGAATAAAAATCAGATGGCATTAACTCGGTCCATGTTGCTTGTGTCAGCCCAGGACTGGCCCCGCTACGGTCTGAATCACATCAGGAAAGTGGAAAAATTTCCTTAATGATAATTACCAAGGGAAAACTAAAACAAATAATGATTTAGTACATCTAAATGTTTCATGTGATCGAATAAATATTCCACTTGCTCCATGCGAAAAGATAAACACGTTTGATTGGTATTTGATATCCCGTCTTTGAAAAATGTATATGAAATGTTCACTCTTGCTTTTCTGGCTTGGAAATGTGGCTGGCTGTCAAAAACATTGTTTTTCAGCAAGTTTAGACAACTGGTTTACTCTGCAGAGTTTTTGGTTACACACTACAGTGTACATTGTGTGCTGCGCTTCTTTGGTGATTCTGGAGATGGCATCTAGCCCAGCTTATTTAGCGTAAGAGTGATCTCTTTGGCCCGAAAAGAGTAAAGTGTAAAACGTGATGTGTTGATAAAAGTGGTGGTTGTGTTGACATTTAAATCTGTATTTAAATCTTCTCAGATGGAAGATTTAAATACTGAGTAATACTTTAGTATTTAAATCAAGTATCCTTTTACATCTTGCCTTGGCTCTGTGTTTATATGCAGAGATGTCAGATTATTTTGTGCATTTATGCAAAAAAAAACAATACAAAAAAAGCTGCATACGGCGCATAAAAAGTTGTTTTTTATGCATAAAACAATAAAATACATACAGCTGACATTTATTGTCTCAAAATTAAGGAGCACTTTAAGACCCTCTTGAAGACTGTGTATGTATTGAAAACTGTTGAAAAGACCATAATCGAGCCAAGCTTTAGCCTGATCCACAGAATACATTGTTTCCAGTTGATTTCCACCAATGCAAGCCAGCTATGTGGAGTTATAAATGATGAATTAGCCAGTAATAGTGTCCATTTTATGCTAGGATTTGTCTCCGATATATTTTTGATTAGGAATCTGGAAAAGAATTGGATGAAGTGTGTCACCACTCACAAGGCTGTGGTGAGACTTCATGTTTCTGCTCAACTAAACAGTTTCCATCTACGTTCAGCTGCAGTGTACACACTGGCTGGATTTGTTTAAACTAAATGAAGCACACTATTTCGGAACAGCGCCAGGAGGTAGTTGGGATAGACGGCTAGTTTACAAAGCTCTAAACCTTCATCTAGCTGACCAAAAGGCTTTCTTTATGAATCCCAGTGCTAAACAATGTGCATCAATTTAGTTTCTCATTATGATAAACATACATCAACATAATGCTCTTTGATAACAGCGGCTTTCACAGTGGCACTCAGTGCATGTGCACATGCTGTTCATCCATGCGCTCAGCACAATCAGACATGGTGAAGCAAGTCGGGACCCTTCGTTTTCCCCTCTGGTTGCTGTCGTCCCTCTAAGGCAGTTTCCTGTTAGATCAGACAAAGACTTATTGTCTCAGAGAAACTTGTGGTAGTACATGCAACACTACAGCTTTACACACGCCACTGAAGCTCAGCTCAAACCGATTTGGGCTTTTCTCTTCAGTGGCAGTGTGAAAACTAGCCCCATTGTTTAAAGTCCAAATTTTACCTCATGCTTATCAGAGATTCACCTCATCTGATTATCCAATTCGCAGAGGAAGACTCTGGGAGTTTTCTAATCAGGCAATCTTGGATCTATGCTGTGAGAATTTGTGTTTTATTATAGCTCCAGATGGTTTTGAAATGACACTCTGAAGGTGGCTGAACACTTTTCTCCCTGCTTATCTATAGCCAGAAATCTAATTTCCTGTCTTGGCACAGAAAAAGAAAGTATTGAAAATCTTTCAGACATGTGTGTAGTAGGTTAGTGTAGCCTATATACAGTACATGTAAAAGAAGCGAATGGAAAATTTCAACCAAAAGACTTACACTGCAGTCTAAAGATTGTTCAGCGTTGTAGCAGTAAAGGAGAGGGACAATGACACACAGAGCATTACATCATCAGAAGCATTTCTTTCCACAAGCCTTTGGCTTTGCATCACCAATGAGAACACATTACTGTTGATCATTATAAATGCGTTTGTTTTACTGCAAGGGCCTCAAAAGGACCTTCTTTCACTGTCATATCAAAAACTTGGGGAAAATCCAAACCAAATCATCTGCATGGCTTGAAAGAAAAACTTTATATAGCAGAGTTTTTGATGTTTTTTAATTTATCTTTGTGATATTTATGATTCAGTGTGTGGCGCTGGCTTCTGGTGCTGGAGTGGAAAGTAGATTTTTGTCTTGTCCCACACAGGGTTTCAGCTTTACAAGCCAAAAGTTAACGCCTAACATCTTTGGCTGCCCACTGGAAAGCCTTGTTTCATCATTTGTGGATGAGCTGTTCTCCTCAATTTGCTTCTAACTGCTACAAAAAGTTGAATTTTTGAGGAAGATAATTTGCGTTTAACGACTCAAAGACTGATATTTCTGTTCTATCCCACCAAAGCCGCTCCGAGAAAAAATTACATTTGGCAGGTCATTAATCATCGAACTAATTTTTCTGTGTCCCCGTTTTCTCACAGATCTTCTGGCCTCCATTACCTGGCAACAGAGAAGACTGCATTCAGACAGGAAAGGACCCACAGGTAGAGGTTTAATATAGTTAATACCTGCTTGATTTAACACGGCAATTTTGATTTTCATTACATTTCATTATGTGGTGATTTAATGGAAAACGTATTTATGTCAAACAGACCGCGTTAACAAGCACGACTACGTCCAATGTTTTCCTCCTTACTTCAAATGGACACTTGTGGGCGTCTCTGTTGACTGGCTGGCTTTAAATGGGTGTTGTCAGTTTGGCTACGTCTACCAGCGTGGTTCAAACATACCCAAAGAGCTAGAGTTTAGAGCATTCATGTCCTTGACACTTTCATGCCCAGTCCTGCCTCACCTTCCCTTTAATTCCTCTCGCGTTTCCATTCTCCAGGGATTACCTGACCTGTGCACGTCTTCCAAGCTGCTGGTTATGATGTCCACCTTTATCCTTGTTTCCAGAAACTTGGACTCCAACTGCGCATTGCTGCCAAAAATCTCATCAGAACCTCTCCATAAATGCGTCTGAGTTGTCTCATGGCGCTCAGCAACTCTTTACTCAGTAAAATGGCTCCACTATGACAGAGAGATGGCTCTCTCCAAGGCAACATCTTCCCAAGTTGGCCTTTAGGCTCCAAATGATTCTGGAGGGTCACGACTCAAATCCTGCATTCAGAGTGCAATTGGGTTTACATTCTGTTTACTTTAAAATGAGATTTTATTAGGTTTGAAAACTAGGATGCAAAATATTTGCAATGCTTTTCATTAACAGCAGTCCCCGAATGGTGTGTTATGATGGGAGGAGCAGAGTGTTGCTCTGGGGCTACTCAGTGTGCAGGAAATGGGATAGCTTGACAGTTTGGTGCCATATTGTTTTGCTGACACTGCAGTTTCCTGCCCTAAGGCAAGTCATACTTTGCCTTACGAAGTACAGTAAACTATTAAAAGTAAGTCTTTTAATGAGTTAGGAACCACATAGGTTTCCCTGTATTGAAGTCTACATCAGAGGGAAGTTGCAGGAAAATATTTTTGTTGTTCATTAGAGCTCTTAATAGAGACTTCAGTGAAGAATGCCGGTGAAGTAGGAATATAGAGAAGTAGGAGACGAGGGAAGAGGGAAAAAAAACAGTGATTTGTTATCTGGGCGGTGACACAGAAGCCCAAACTTGGAAAGACATTTCTCATCCAAATATAGTGTATGTGTGTAAAGCTATAGTCAACAACCTACAGTCAAGGAAATATAACATTTGCATTAAAATATCTGACTGAATGTTACACATCTTTATCAAGAAGAGGCAATAAATTGTAATATAGAAAAATGGGACCTCCACAGTCCACAGACATGCAGTTCAAAGGGTCAGGTTAGCTGGTGAGTCTCGATTTCCCACATTGTGACTGTGAGCGTGAACGGCTGTCTGTCTCTCCGTGTTTCTGCTCAACTAAACATTTGATTTTTTTTACAGAATGATGAACCCCTTATTCAAATTTAAAGGAAGGAAGTCACAAGTTGTGATGAAAGAAGTCATAAACTGGTGTCAGGGCTGATCCTGGCAAACTTTATTGGTTTTAAAAATCTGACTGGCAGCAGGACACATGAGCTCCTAAACAATCATCTGTAAATACAGACGAAAAATGATGACAGAGGAAATTAACAGCAATATTTTACATTAAATTTGACTGAAATAAACAAAAGATTATTTCAAGCAAGAAAGCTTGTTATGCAAATGTCATCATGTGAACATTTATAAACAAATTTAGGTCAACTCGGCGCTTTTCTTTGGAAGGAAGGATGTAAGGAAGTAGGAAAGAAAGGACTGAAGGGAGAAAGGAGTCAAGTTTACTAGAGTGTGGTTGATTTAATGAGACACGGCTGCATTTGGTTCCAGTTGGAGAAGCAAATGGTACTGTTGGTTAGCATGCACGCACGCATGCATGCACGCACACACACCAAAATGAATACATAGTGTAAGAGTCATAAAAGCACAGCAATTTTTGTACCCTTTTGTGCTTATGGCAAAGAGTTTGACAGCCCCTCCATCTGGAAGTGGTTACATATTATGTGTGTGTGTCTGTAAGTGTGTGTAGTTACATGTTTTCTGCGTTTGAAGTGGCAGGTGTGTCATGGGTGTCTTATATCACCTTTATTAGGTGTTTCCTCCACCGGCCGCTCACACAGTGCTGAATGTGTGTGCGCTACTGTACTCTCTATAGTGGAGAAGTGATGTCATGATCCATTATTACACAGGTCTGAAAACCAGCTGTGTGAAACTTTACCTTACTGGTACCAAAGGAGTCGTATTGATTGTGTGTTTCCCTGCACGGGAAATAAATTGAGATATCTGACAGTTTTTGTTAAACTGCGCCGCCACCTTTATGCATTCCTTCACATGTCTCCTTTACTGTGTGTTTCTGGGCCTTTTTTAGTGTCAAATTAGATGGATTACTGCTGTGTCCTATATAATCTACAAAGCCAAGGACACAGACACCGAACACACACATACACACATAGGCGCATGTGTTACAACTTATATGGTTATTGTCAGAAAGCGATAAAGGTTGAAAGGTCATTTGGACTTTTGGGTGTTTGGTGATTTAGGGAGAAAGGTCCGATCGGACTGAGGAAAATCAGGTTAAAAATACAGTTCATAGTTTATAGAACATGTAGTTTAATCTTTGGAATAATCCTTGGTACACAAAGTAAAAATGCAATGAAATGCAGTTTTCCTTCTAGCACGAATATTTTCAGCATCCACATCCTGACACCACGACATTGAAACTCGGTGGAAATAAATAAATGCGTTTTTCTTATCTCCTTAATGAAAGTCTGTCTCCACAGTGTTCTACTGACACGTGCCTACCACCTAAAACATGTTTTTACTGATAGTGTTTCCACCCAGAATCACAACCTCGTGGCCTTCACCACCATTAATCACAGCTCACACGAATAAATACCAAGCAGAAGGGAGGGGAGGCGGACAGCAGCTTCTGCTAAACATGTAGTGTCTTGTTTTAAATTTTCCTCCACTTGCCGCTGGGTTGATGATCAAATCCATTCAACGCTGCCAGTAATTGTCAGTGTTGTTCCTATGGTGCGCAAACAAAGCTTTCTAGGGATTAAATCACTGAGATCAAGAACACAGGTGTTATTGCAAGTTCGACATTTGAGCGTTCATATTGGGAGCATGAATTCTTTATGTAGGTTCCAAAAATAAATTTTGCACTCACTGCTCTGCTTTTTTTCTTTAATGACAGCCCTGTTAGTGTCCGTATTTCAACATTTCTTGTAGAAAGACCTGAATATGTCAAGGTTCCCAGCTTCAAAAGTTCTATATACTGTATAAATGTATGATAAACACGGCACCCATGCAGACTCACAAGCTATTATAACATCAAAACCTTTGGCCTCCAGATTGGGCTTTTGCAGAAGCTCCTCTTGATTGCGTTTTGCTGTTTGTGTTAATATAAAAGTCAATAAGGTGCACCAAATATCTGTAAGTGTTCAGAACGACTTTTAAGTTCTCCAAGAAGCCACATAGGTCTCCACATAGGAACTTCGTGTCTTAAGTGAAAGCTTTCAGTGCTCAATCGAGAAAAGTCGTTTCTTTGAGGATCAAACAGCAACTGAGACTTGAACAGAACATTCAGCTGTCCAGCTTTGAACTGCCTGCACAATGTTTGTGTGTGTCTGTATTTATGTAGGAGGTCCTGTTCACTGTTGTGTGATACACACGCATATTTGTGTGCATGTGTGTGCATGTGTGCATGTGTGCAAATGTGTCGGTCCTCACTTCCTGTTAGTTTTACAGAATAACAGATTTCTTTCTGTTGAACATCGATTGTTTATACTGGAAACTGCTCTCTGTGTCCAAACCTGCCTCTCCCTACCCGGCTCAGTCATCCTCAAACATATTTGGCGGATGCTGGAGCTTTCACTGCGGTTTTCTCCATGTTAGCTGTCGTTCCAAGGACATGGGTAATTAATGGACAAGTGACCGCAAAATTAAATTTCTCCAATCAGCATCTCACTGGTGCCTCAAACCTCCAAGCAGTCCTCCTCAAATGTGATCCACTCTTCCAAAATGAGGTATTATTGGCAAAAAAATAACCCTGGACTCTGACCACACAGTGCAGAACTGACCTTGCAGGATTAAACATAATAACAAAGTACATGCCATAACAAGCCCGGGAGACATACACTTCTGATTGCAATTTTATCTTTTCGTTAGTTTAAACATTGTTGGTCTCCATTTCTACAGCTTGTGTTTTTTTGTTTTTTTTTACTTCAAATTAACTGAAAAATATGTTAAATATAGTGTATTGTGCACAATACAAGTAGGAAGGTAGATGTCAAATAAAACTAAGAAAAAAACATTTCTCTGTCCAGTAGCACCCTGCATATGTTTCACCGTGACTTTGAAATCTTGTACTATTAATGGAAATACACTGCTTTACTTCTGTATGATCCAAACTAATAACCATAGTCAGTGGGAAAAGAGTTTTAGTACTGCAAATTGCAAAGATCTGCCAGAGATTTGGCAGGGATCTTATTTGCTTATGTTAATGATACTTTTGTCTCAGAGCAAAGGATTAATAGGTCACTGTTTAAAATGCTGTACATTCCTCTTTTAAAATACCAGATTACGCAAATGTGGTTTCTGTGGGTAATTTCAGATTTTTAAGTGTGGAAGCACTGTTGCTGGGAACGAGTTTTGGAGGGCAGCAACCTTCACTTGATAATTAAAAGTTAATACGATATTACAACCATGACTTTTTATGTGGTTAATATCAGCCCTGGCCAGTTGTTGCGACTACTCCCCAAGCTCACCCAGTGAGACAAAACCCGATTTAGTAATCAAACATCTTCATCTTCTGTTAAACGCCACTCCCCTTATTGCCACTTAATCCCAGTTAGCCCACACAGAACTGTGAAACCAAACGTCCCAGAGTGGGAGAGTAGAGACATATTTCCTCTTTTACTCTTTTCTCAGGGCCACACAGATCTTCAAGATGACTCCCAGAGTACAAGAACAGAAACGCAGGAGGGGAAGGTTTCTGTTCATTTCCAGTAGGCTTCAAGGGCTGTGCAGTTTGTCTTCTTACAACCACAAAATTAAATTTACGTCTTAATTTTATCCCGTTAGACGATGATTCCAAAAGGCTGGAGATAAATTATAAGCAAGTAAAACAACACTAATTTAGGATAAATAATGGAAGGGACGCGGCGTCCGAAAACCTTTAAAAGCCATGCCAAACTGGCACAATGATATCCCATCATCCTCACTGGAAACAGAATGTTTGAAATCTAGACGCTTGTACATGGAAAAACCAGTAGTACATTTAGATTTGATGAAAACATTTTTAATATAAATGCCTTTTCTGTTTTTGACTTGCCTGGTTTTGTTTGAAACACAGAAATTATCCAGTGGAGACGAGTAATTTAATGATACACATAAAAACACAAAGACTAGCAAATGCACACATGTGGAGATCAAGATGGCACATGCAGATAGACTCACAACACACGAAAACCATCAC
>VUQR01016978.1:71213-96956 GCA_015108515.1 Hemichromis elongatus
ATATGGGAGACCACACACACACACACACACACACACACACACACACACACACACACACACACACAAGAGCACACACATAGAAGCCATCAAAACAAATAACACCAGCTAAAACATAAATATGTGGACAGGGAGACAGAAACACAAGCAACATAAGAAAACATAAGAGTTAAACCTATATGTGAAGATACGGGCATTTAACGAAAGCTTTATTGATCCAGAAGCTCCATTTTTCAGTTAAAGCGAACTTTTACCTGAAGCCTAAAGAAATAAACTAGCTTAGTAAGGAATTTGCTAAATAATTTCCGCTCACCATCATGACCTAAAAAGAGTTATTTTTCATGTCTGTTGGGAAAAATAGTAAATGCCTGTCAGCGTAACAGTGCTGCAAGTGAACTAAAAAGGTTGAAAGCATGATGAAAAATTGATTCCTTGTAAATCACCTGTTCTACTCTTTTCATGTGTGTTGCCTTTGGATCAGACTCTTTACTAGAAAACTTTAAGCCAAAGTGAAATTTACTGCCTTGTGCTTTTTCTGCTCATTTCGCCACATTTCTCTCATTTTAATTGGTAGTTTACATCAACTTTCACTGTAATAATTGCTCTAATTGTATGGAAGACCTATCCTTGTGTCTTATCTTCCCCACTTGTCTTCTCATCTCCATCCGTTCTCAGACTGTTTCTATTTGTCTGACAAATATTCAGAAATGTTCAAAAACAAATAAAACCAGAAAAAATAAATTCGAAAACAGAAGAAGAATGAAAGGCAACAAAAGATGAAATGGGAGAGTGTGATTCCCATGCTTGCTTCCCCCCGGGCGAGAGTTGAATGGTGAGAGAGGAAGCCCAGTCGTTATTTGACTGGACGGAGCGGACATAGCCAAGTACAACACGGTGTCACATGAGGTCTGCTAGTCGTCCAAGATGTTTGAAGCCAGACCAAACCTTTTAGACGTTAAGTGTTTTATACAGCTCTGTGTCGCTAAATTTTATCTGATGTTAAATAATAAACCTTGGACAAGTCAAATAAACTCGACAATTCAAAGTCCAGGACAGATGATTTTGTGCTTTAATGTGGCGTCACTTCTTCAAAACATTTAAAACAATCAAGGACAAAATGTGATTTTTTTTCCCCTTTGTTTATCTTAATGGGACAGATGATCTAATTCAAACTGAAAGTATAATTTCTGTTCCTGTCTGTTATTTTTGCATGCAGTCTATTATTTTATTCTTAGGATTAGGCTCAGAATGAACAACCTAAAGAGACACTATCCATTTATTTAACTACGTCTGCAGAAAACACACCCATTTGTGTCGTCAACCAGACTAGGAAAGGATTATAAAAATATGGGAGGTTAAAGGCGTTCAGTATAAAATGTTTTGTAAAAGTTAAATGATAAGTAACAGGGCAGATACAGTCACCAACCTAGAAGTTAAATCAAAATTAAAATCCTCCAAAAGGCTGTAACAGCACGCAAGCACAGTGGTCCAGTTTAATGACTTTAAGCCTATGGGATGCTAATTGAGACACTTGTCAGTCAGTGAAGCTACAGCTCTTACCATATTACCCAGATGAATGCATCGCAGAAGAAAGTCACCCAGCTCAGAGTCATTATGAAAGCAGAAACACTCATAACCATGAAGCCACAGAACAGAAGGAGCAAACAAACTGAAAGATATAGAGATCTATACAGTAAACAGTAGTACAGACCTTTTGTTTATGCCAGGCTGCAACGATCCTTTTTAATGCTGAAAGTTGGACATTTTAACATGTGAGTTTACGGGGATTGTGGAGCCAGCCTCAAATGGCAACTAGACGAACTGCACTCATTTCAACACTTCATTTTTCAGCTCCAGACGTTGCCCTTTGGTTGTAACCAGTAGTTGGTTTCACATTCCCAACAACAAGAACAATAGAGTTGTTTTTACTAGACAAGTCGGGCCCTATATTTATTAATGCAACTTTTTCATTCATTGAATTCAGGTTTACTGTGGTTGCTGTAATGAAAAAGCACACATTTGACTCTCATAGAACAATTTTTTGTCTCTGTAAGCAATAAATATTACAACATGCATAGAAGACAAAAGTTGTGCAGTTTTAGGTATAGACATCCAAAAGGACTTGCTTTAAAAGACAAACCCTTAGTGATATTTGTTAGTTATATCCATATTGCTGCTAACATTACTCACAAAATCTTAGCCCCCTCAGTGGTCCAACCACCCAAACAGCTGTAACAGAAAACACCTGGTTACACTGCTTATAGCCAAGTTGTGTTCACTATCTTGTGAATCCCAGTGCTTCATTTATAAGAAGGTGGGTCAATCTTTAACATTGAATCTGTAGTCTCTCTTTATTCTGTTGATTAAGGGTGAACATTGTTTTCAGTATTAGTTTTAAATTAGGCAGTGCGCGGGTTAAATAATCCGCTGGATGGAGGTTAATGAATAAACTAAATAAATGAAGGTTTCCGCATGTTGAATTACACAAATGGAAGTGTGTGCCTGGGTTAGTAGTCACTTGTCTCTCTGGTTTTGTAGCGGGGGTCCGATGTGTTTTACTTGGCACAGCTGTGTGTAAAGTGGCCTGGACGTTTCTCTCTCCCTATATCACGGCACTTCTGTGTATTTGTTTTGGCAAAGTATGGGCAAAGTGACTCTGACAGTCTAATCAGCTGAACAGGCAGCTGCGCCATTCCTCCGGATCGCAATGAGATAACGCAGACGCACACACACACATGCAAACACCCCGAAAACCGCACTGACTCGTATTTGCTGCACAAGTGCACAGTGGAAAGACTGCACGTAGAAATGCAAAACACACAGCCAGCTCACACACACATGCACACACACACGCAAACACATATGTGCACACATGTGAGTGAAGAGGTGCTGAAAGGATAAGGATGACTAATGAATGAGCTAAACGACCTGTGCATGCATGAGAAGAGACGAAGAGCAGAAAGCAGCTGGAAATAAGAAGAAATGCAACACAGAAAGAGTCAAAGTGGGGGGGAAAGGGTTTACTGTATGACATAATGAACTAATTAAACAATACATTTGCAAAAAAAAGTTACTCTTTTGCTATAAAGTTATTGACAAATGAAAATTTTTGAATAAAAATCTGTTCAAAATATCAAATAAAGCCCTCATAAATCCCTCTTGTGTAGTACTGGAAGAAATAACGAGTTCTTTTCTCATATAGGGCAAGACATGAATCAGATTACTTTTAACTTTTGCTCGTAATCTAAGATTTGATGAAGTGTGAATTCTGTGCAAACGCCTGGTCTGTATGCGCCCTTCAACACCTTTAAAGGTCATTCAAACCAAAAATCTACATGTAGATTAAATGAAAAAGTTTGTGCATGAAATTTGAAGGGTAAAGAAATTTGACGCGTCTGTGATATTTGGCACGTATTACTGCCCAGGTGACACACTGTGTGTGGGCGTATTTGCTGTCCACTCTTTCTTACAGTATTTTTATCAAGCCTACTTCAATGTCATCATCTCCCCTGTGATCTCCGCTCTGTCAAAGACTCGCCCACCTTGTAACAATGCTCCATTGTTTATTACAGGAACAAAGACTGAGACGGACAGAGTTCACTGTAAGGACACTTAAATCAGTAACATGCACTTGCATTAAACCCGAGGTCCTACTTGCTATTCTTGCCACCTTCTATTCCCCGTTTTTTTCCCCTGGAAGTTGACTGCATTTGGAATTGATCACGCGCAGGCGTCTCTGGGAAACACAGACTGGTACACTGGTGTCACTGAAGTGGAAATTCAAAGACAGAAAAACAAAAGGCCTTTTGTCCACAACGACCCTTTTCTGAACTGACACGTCGCACAATCCAAAGATACAGTATGACCAGTATTTGTCAGGTAAATGACAAAGAACCTTTCTGTGTGAGTTTTTTTTTTTAAATTGCTTCCTTACTCCACTCTGCCAGAGTAAGAAAAATAACATTTGAATGCATTTTCACGTAAATTGGACGTCAGCAGGGAATGTGAGTTTATGTTAACTTGGCAGGCCAAAACTGGATTATAAAACCTAAAATATACTCTTCGCCTGGACGCACTGAAGGACTAACCTGTAAAATCATGTCTCCATCCATACTCAAATTATTCAGCTGGGTCGGGGGAAAAAAAGCACTTTACCTGTGTTTAACTTTAATTTTTACAAAAGCACAGGAAGGCAAGTGACAGCTATGTAAGTGTGGCTCATTTTCAGCATTTTGTGAAACCCCCAAAATACCATCGATCCACGGGTCATTTGCATCAAATGTGCTCCATCAGATACCTCGGGAGGTTGTCACGGTAACACACGATGCCTTGCTCCTGCTTTTTTGGAGACAGGCCTTGATTTTGACTGAACGAACAGACTTTTTAGCCAAACAAAACAAAGGTAAGCAGTAAATCTGTAGTAGGTAAGATAACAAATCCTCACAAGGTTCAGCCATTGTCCCAACATGTAATGTAGAGTGATGTCCTATTCATATTTCAAGCATAATTCCTACATTCTTTCAGCACAGACTGTTTCTAGCGTGAGTGAAGGAGCTGATGTGGCCGCAGACTCTTGTTGCCTTGTTTCTGTCTATTGTTGGTGCTACTGAAAACAGCAGTTGCTGTGCAGCAGGATATGCCACTGTTATGAAAATAAATGAAATAGGAAAGGTTTGAATGAACATGTTGTTCTGTTCTGTCTATCATTTGGCCACAGACTCAAAAAAACTATTTATATTTTCGTGTCATGAATTTGGCTGCATATTTTTGCTTGTTTTTTCCCTGCAGACTCTGTGTTGACTGAGTTTTATGATCTCAGGATTTAAGCACTTTTTTTTTTTTTTATTGTTGACAAAGTTTGCATTTTAAGTCTATTTAATAAGTGTTTTATGGACTCCTTTTTTCCCCTCTATTACCCTCCTGGCTCTTCGAAATCCACAGCTCTAAGGAATAATCTGCACTGGGAACAGGGTGGGAAATTTCTCTGAACCCTGGCAACTGCTCTGATCCCGCATTTCCTCTTATCTCAGACAGCGCCGTCAGTCTCAGACGGTCAGCGGGTTCGCTGAAAGGACAAATAAATGTAACACCCGGTGAAACTAAAGCCAGCTCCTGGTCTCTTTTATTTGTGTCGACAATGGAACAGAGAGGAAGTACAATGGCCTTTCAGTTATTACAAAATTAGCCCTGTATACAAAATCCCATTTGCTTGCTATGGAGACATACCTGCTGAACCTTTCCTCAAAAACATAATTCATCTCAGGGTTAGGCTGACTTTTGAAGCAAGACAGTCTCATTTTTCTGAAGAGATACACAAACATCAATACACAGATACATTATACCAGCTATACTTGAATTAAACACTAACCGAGTGTCTTCCTTCCCCAGCACGTGTTCACAATGGATCCTCTGAATGTGGAAAATGGAAGAGGAAGAGTTCCACATGACCCCAGCTTCCCCTTCGCCAGCACATTCAGTGGTATGTCCCGTATTGTTTGGCCTACATTTCTAAACAACTTCCTGAGTGGTTTATGAAGCCATATGGCGAGGGCACCCGCTTAAGATTCATTAGATGTTTTGTCGTACAGCAAAAACGCTGACATATTGCGAACATTTAAAATGCAGACTGCTCTTGCACGTGTCAATTCCCTTTTTCCTTTTCGTGTTTACTGTCTGCCTCTTTGCTGTCAGGGTAAAGGTGCCAAAAAAAGAGAGAGCAGGTTAAAGACACAGTAGGGGGTTTTCTAGCCGTCATCCTTTTCCGTCAAATGGGTTGCACAACAAAATGTCAATTTCATAAGCCTCTGTGGCACAGCTGTTGATTCATTTGCTGCATCTGACTATTTAAACCCCCCGCCCAGTCAAGGTTGAAAAGTTCTGGGTGTTTCTCTCTAAATGTCACGAGGTATTTACAGGGGCTTGTGAAATAACGCTGATTTATGCCAATGACACACAATCCCAGGACCCACTATTGGTTGGAAAAAAAATATATATATATATATATAGTGTGTGTGTGTTTGTGTGTGTGTTAGTGCACGTATACATCCCTTTCTGGCTCCACAGCTGGGCGCTTTCAGCCTCAGAATTCATCCCTTAGTGCACTGTAATTGGCAGGAAGACTGCACATTAGAGCCAAATAGTAGTTTGGACATCTGCAGTGATACTGCAGCGGTCACATGCATACAGAAAAAGACACACAAAAGCATTTGTCATAGAAATAGTAACAGATAGAGACGAGAGCATACTGCACATGCTGGGAGAAAGTAGTCATTTGTTAAAGGTTTAGGATTCATCGTCAGTTTGAATGGTAAAGACTGTAAAATGCAGTCAGCAGATCTCCAGCTCCTCTCTGGGTCAGCAGGGATGTGTTTGATGACAGACTGAATTCAGACTCTTGTTATGGGGCTAAATTTGACTTTCCATCTGACCGCTGGCCTCATTGATCATTAGTGGTCAAAATTACAAAGGTTTTGTTTTGCATGTTTTTTCTTCACCTTCGAGCCTCTTCTTTTATATTCCTAAAGCCAGAACCAAATAATGAAAGAAAGAAACAACAAATACAGACACAGAGCTTCGACCGACACGCTGCAGCTCTGGATGAGAAAGATAAAGAGAAACAGAGACGTTGAGAACGGAACAATAAAAACTTGATGAAAATCCTGATCATCAGTTATCAACTCAGTGATGTCTCCTCCTCAGTTTTAGGATCTTTTCCCAACACATGCAAACCTCAACTCCCCACGACCTGTCAGCACTCATAATGAATCCGTGTGTATATATTTGCAAGTTCGATTATGTCATACCACGTAGGTTCGACTGAATGCATGTCTCGCTGTATGGTAAAGAAGTATCTGTGCGTTTCTAATACCATTATCATGGCCAAATAAAATAAGAAGAATTAATTTTCACTTTCCATAAGGTCACAGGAGAGCAGTCTGTCACCAGATTCAGTTTCTACACCAGCTGGGAAAAATTAAAAACAGTTGTGTTTTTGAAAACAACCCAGCCTCACTATGAAAAACTCGCTTTTATAATTCTTTATTATGCGATCGTTGCAGTGGGTTGTTTTATTGCCATTTGGGGTCGCTGTCTTGTCTTGTGACCACCAACAGCTGAAGATTTCCCAAAATATATTGTGAAAAATGTGCCGGAGGAGGGATTTTATGTTTTATTTCCATTTGCAAGAATTTTTGGAGCTGCTGAAACTTAAAGTTGGTCCACTGCTGATGGTCTCAGTGGAGGATGCTCAGGTTTCAAATTACACTCCCTGTGTGTTCTGTGTTGGGTTTGTTCATTTTCTTCTTTCCTGTCCTGTATCTATGTCCCTCGTTTACCTAAACCTCAAACTCACCCACTATTTTTTTGCTGCTGTTCCTTTTTTATTTACTAATTACCCTCCTTTTACATTCTTTTTTACAATTTTCTGTAAACTCTGCTCTTCTCATCATATTTTTTTCCCTTTCTTTTAAACATTTCCTGTCTCTCTGTAGGTGGGGAGCTATATACAGGACTGACAGCAGATTTCCTGGGAAGAGACTCTGTGATATTTAGAAGTATGGGTGGTCGCTCCACAATGAGGACAGAGACCGACCAGAAACTCCTTCATGGTAACGTTTCACTCTTTGGCCGAGCGTTTCTACAATGCAGTGACAATACAACACAACATTAAGTCTACAGGAAGTACAAACAACAGCAATTTTGTCAGAAATATGCAAAATTTTACTATAAAGATGCTGAAATAAAGATCAAAGTGTTCGCCCGGTGTACTCATACTCCTACATGCAACTCTTTTCCATCTTCAACCTTGCAGATCCCAAGTTCATTGCAGCCCACCTCGTCCCGGACAATGATGACAGAGACAATGATAAGGTGTATTTCTTCTTCACTGAGAAGGCCACAGAGGCTGGAGAAAGAGAGGGGGCCATACACGCACGAGTTGGACGAGTCTGTGCGGTAAGATACGCCATAATACTTTTTATATTTGATGTAAATTTAATTTAAGTATGTAAAAGTAGAATGTGAGGCAGAGCCTTCAGCTTTCTGTCCCCTCTCCTGGGGAACCAGCTCCCAGTTTGGATTCAGGAGACAAACACCCTCTCTACTCTTAATATTAATTTTTGAACTTTCTGTTTTTAAATATAGTTTGAGGATCATTCTTTAGTTACACACAAACAGAACTGGTGGGAGGTTCCCATGATGAACATTTCATCTTTACTCACCTTTTTCACTCTCTGTGTGTTTATTATTAATCTCTGTCTCTCTTCCACAGTGTGGTTGATTGTTCAGGTCTTCTATTGGTTATTATTGTAAAGTCCTTACCTTAAAATATAAATCACTTTGTTTCTGACATTTATCTACAACCACATAAGACATTGCATTATTAGAGGATTAAGCATTAATAAAATACATATAGCATGTAGCATATAGCTCAGGTGAGCTAGACATGCACTTCCTCGAGGTCATTCAAATATCCTGTCCCAGGAATGAGGCATCTGTAAGGATATTTCACTGGAAGATGAGATTGCAAAGGAGCACCAGAGGATTCACAATAGATTCCATATTTTAAGTCATTGATAAGCTACAGAAACACTGAGCTAGGTGCTGTCCAGCAAACACTTGGACTTGTGTATGGCCACATATAGATATCTGCAGCATTAGTTTTCCAGGAGAGAAGGTAATGGTTTTATGGGTTTATCCTCCTATTATGTCAGTCATAAACTACCTTGTAGGAAAGACAAATTTCTTTTGGGGCGATCAAATATTTACTTTCCCCAAGGTTGATCGTGAAATTTAGAAGTATATGAAATGTTTCTCCTTCCAAAATGCACACAGCTGTCAGATTTCCCAACAATGATCTCCATCTGTCCTACACGCTCCGTAACATTCTTTCACGCAACGATTTGCCTTATAAACCCATGTCTGTACTGTAACAGCACACGCAAATACAGGCATGCATAAAATATTACACACAAATACACACAAGCACAAATACACGCACACAGCTGCTGGGGTTTCCTATTGCTTCCTTGACTTTGATAGACTGTGTCAGTAAAGTTTGGATAGACTACTCGGGCAAAAACCCACTTAAACTTTCACCATTTAACCTTCTTTCTCGTTCACCTTTTTTCCTTCCTCATACAAGTAGTATTTCCTTCTCAGGCCTCCAATTCTTTCCAAGACAAGTGTCATCCAACTCTTACAGTGATTTTTGCTGAAAAGCTTTTTACCAAAGCCGATCGCTGTTATCCACACGTACACATAAACTGACATATGAGCAGATCTCTTGCTTGTCAGATATCAGAAAATCCTTAATCGAAGCTAAAGCTGAAACTCAGCACTTTCATCATCTTTTCACATCACATCCAGTGAGGTGGTGTAAAGAGCCAAAACAATGAATGATGTGTGTTTGGAAATAAATCTGCAGCTGTGCTTTATAGATTTCTTTACTGTGTCTTGAGCCAGAATGATGTCGGCGGTCAGAGAGTGCTGGTCAATAAGTGGAGCACCTTTATCAAAGCCAGACTTGTCTGTTCTGTACCAGGACCTCATGGAATTGATACCCACTTCAACCAACTCGGTGAGACACATTAAAGTACACACACACTGTCTGCATGAGAATTTTCATTTGATCTTGCACGTGGTTGCATGTAACAGTGTATCATATCTGCACATATTTATACTCCCACGCACACATTGACATTGTCTTTTGGTAAACCAGAGGATGTTTTCCTGATGAGGACCAAAGATGAAAGGAACCCAGATGTCTATGCAATCTTTAGCACCATCAGGTAAACACGCATAAAGCTTAACTTTCAAAATAATGTGCACTCAACATCCGTACACTGACTCAGTAACATGATTTTTGAATATATCTCCCGACGCTTCATTCTCTTCCATTTTCTTTTTTACAGTAATGTATTCCAGGGCTTTGCTGTGTGTGTTTATCGCATGACTGATATCAGAGAAGTTTTCAACGGACCTTTTGCACATAAAGAGGGTCCTGACTACCAGTGGGGTGCTTATGAAGGCAGGGTTCCTTATCCAAGACCAGGCGTGGTGAGTGATTGTGGTCCAAATGTCTCTTTTTAATTTTAAAGTTACGTGAGCATTGTTGCTGCCCAGTATTAACCACACCAATGACCCTGCTGTGCTTCCCAAAAACGTAATGCATGTCGCTGATGCCAGCATTATGAGGGAATACTCAATCCCTTAATTGCAACTTCTAATGAAATTCACAATCTGTTTCTATAATATGCATAACTAATGTTGGCAAACCAACTCCAAAGACTTTCTGAGTGCAGGTGGCTATTACCTATTCTTATTGTTATTATTCATACACTGGATGAATTTACACACCAGGCAAGATTTTTTTGATTTTTCAGATCCAAATAAACAGATCAGACCAATCAGACCAATGCATTTGACAACAAGCTTAAAATCTGCACCTGTACTGAATATACAAATATTAAAATCATAGTGTTTTACCTCATTCGGGTCAATTGGTTTGGGTCAAATCTGTCAAAGGTTTTTCTGCCTCCTCAGATGAGTAGAATTTCGTGTTTTGTGGAACAGGCTCGACGTGTAAAGCCTTTACTAAAAACTAGTAATAGTAAAACTTGACTGTTGGTTAACTCGCTTAATTGAAGCTATTTCCTCATAACATTCGCAAATTAACTCCCGTCGAGTAGCTGAAACATATCTGAATGTGGTTTGACAATTCAGTTTTTTCTTCTATTACTTATTTTGCTAAAAACACAGACTGCAATGGTGTGTATGTATAATAACAGTTGCTCGGCTCCTGTGTGTACTAAAACAGAGGCGAAAGAAGAGCCATCGCAACATTAAGGATGAGGTGTAGAAAGTTTCCGTGTCAGTAAACTAAACTACTGTATACGGCGGTGCAGCTGTGGTGACTGTACGCAGTGCAGACCTTTCTTCTGGTTAACATCCTGACACTCAGCAGAGCTCTGTCAAGTTGTCCCAGCCACATCACTGTAACTCACTGTTGTTATACACACAAACACATGTGTAGGCAGCATCATTACCATACTGAATGGGGGGGTATGGAGGCCCGAGGAAGAGGAATTATGTGAGAACAGAGCAGACACCTCTGTGGTTTCTCCACACTGACTCTTTGATTAACAGGAATGTCTTGGCCTTAATCTGCGAGTAAGAGAAGGAACAAGTAAATAGAGAAGGAGGTGATGGCTCAGGGCAGACCGGAGGAGGCACAGATGGTGGGAAGAGTGGGGTTGCTTTTTTTCTCCTGGCTTGATATTTGGCTGCAGTTAAAAATGTTCACCCTATCCTCTTAAACTCATTTTACATTAACCTACATTGTTCTTTTTCACTTGCACCGACAGAACACTAAAGTCGTTTTTATTTCCCTGGATTTTTCATGGAAACAGATTTAAGCCTCATCCTACCCATCATTGTCTCCTAAGTCACCTGTCAAAACATAAAAGAATGGAAAATGGAAGTTAATTTCAGATTTAGTTGATTTATCTGCTCAAGATATTTATCTTGGATTGAGATGTTCCTGTGTTTAAACTTCACCAGAATTGTTTCCAGCAGTCCAAATGACGGGGGGATCTCTTTTATTACAGTTTTACTAGAGCTGCAGAGGTAATCCTACCGAGGCACAGATATGGAATTTGATAGATTTATTAACCTTATGTTTTCCGACATTTTTTTTTTGTTGCCATCTTTACTGAAATTTTCATCACGAAAGCCTCAAATTTGATCTTGAACTTTATCTTAATTCTTGATCTTTATAAAACAGGGAAGTCAGGTGGGATGAAACATGCTTTTTGGCATTAAAGTTACATTTTTAATGCTTTAAATCAGCACATATCTTCCCACACCAGCCTATTTTACTTAGTATGAAGTATTGGGTTGGTTTTTTTTTTTACCTTCGAGGGCAAATAGCGGTGAAAATGCAGGTGATTCTTTAGGATTTAAACTTACACAACACATGCTTGACACGTGAACATATACAGTAATAGTATAAATTAATAGGTGGCTGTCAAACACATATATTATCCTTCGTTATTCATTGGTGGGCTTTAAATGGAGACATAAGGCAGTCTAGCTGATGCAGCAAAGTTTAGATAGGTCGAGTATTAACTTGGGAACTTTTTTAGTTTAGGTTTTACTTGAAGTGCAAACAGATGAGTGGAGACACATTAGTGACGTTCCCTCTGCTGCACAAGCATTCAATGTTCAATGTGTAAGCCGAGCAGGTCCAAAACAGATGCATTTTAAGCATACTTATTTCTGTTTAGAAATCATGTTTACAGTTAAATGGGAGTTCAATTTTACTGTATGTAAAATCCACCAGTTGATTTTACTCAGTGTTTTATCTGAAATTCTGCTTGGAAGGTGTCTTAGGACAACTTACAACAAAGTCATGCATTCATATTTTAAACTGTATGATGAACATTTGAAGTTAGTGAGTTATCATTATTCTCTTTGAAGGATTTAGCTTATACATTCCACATCTTCTGGAATAAATTATAACCAGTGTGATTTGGAAGGCACACTCAGAAAAATTATCCATTGATAGTTTGTGCATATTTGAGGGTAACCTCCCTGCAAAGCTCAAATCCCCCCTCGAAACTGGATCTATGCCATTCCAGAGTTTTTGTGTGGATCAGTTACTGTTGTGATAAGCAGTAGTAATTATATTCCCTCCATATGGAAGTGCAGTCTGGAAAGACAGTTACACGCAATACAATATAACAATACCATACCTTCCATTATAATGTGATCAAATACTGGACTCTCATGAATACGTTATGTGTATGTTCATCAGTCTCTATTTAATTTCTCTCCATTTCTCAACCTCAATTTAAATATTTTTGGCAAAACCATTACCACTGCAACCTTTTCTGTTCTTTGAATTTCAAAAACCGTAAAGCTTACCCTGAAACAAATAAAACTCAACATTTTCCAGCAATAAAAACTAAAATGAGCAATCTGAACTGATGAAAAAAAAATCATAATAACTGGTTGCAGCACTTGCACTTCAGTGAAATAACACTACTGAAACGAGCCTTTAAGTACTCTTTTGTTGTCTTTGGTGACCATTTGTATATTAAATCCAGACCGCAGTCTTATGAACCTCTTTCCTTTATCTTGAAAGAAACGACCTCTGTAAAGAAGAGGTCAAGCCCTGCTTGCTTATTGTTGAAGTACTTGAACTTAATAAGAGCCACAGCAGGATGCATCATCCTTTAACTGTGACAGGAACGCCATCAAAGCTTAAGAGAGAACTAAACGAAGTGACAGTCTGAAGAAGGTAAATCAGCTTTGGAAGCACAGAATAAGCCACTGCCTTTCAGTGGTTTTGACCACCAGCAGAGATGGCGGGGTCAAGTATTCGGTGACTGATATTTTCTCACCCATAAATCTAGTGTAAAAGAGTTGCAATGAAGATGAATGAAACTGTTGGTGTGTGTCACAAACCTTAAGCTGCTTCATGGAGAACTGCAGGTCTTAATCAAATAAACAAACCCAGAGGCCATATAGGTCAAATAAATGCTTTCATTTGGACTGTTTTCAGCACTATTCATTTTTTTACAGAATCTCCTCGCGCATTCATTTTCTCACTGTTACACTGACACAAATGACTGGATTTTCTTTTCTTTGTTTTTTTGGCAAACAAACTGCTTCCATGCACATAAAGCTACAACGCTAGTTCTGAACTTTCATCCAAAGTTTTCAGGCACAATAAAACTCTTAATGAGGGCTTTCTGAGAAGTTTTCTACACGATAATTAGCCCACAGTTCTTACCGAAAGCACACCTCCCGTACTCAAGCAAATGCTGGGAATTTAGAGTCAACGTGGAAAAGGCAAGAATTTAGATTTCTTCCTTCTGTCGTGATTCTGTTTGCCTGTCCATGTCTCCTTCCACTTTCTTCACTTCAAATGTTCCATCAGTTAGCCAAACAACAATTTGCTCTATGGACTGAATATCAGCTGCCATCATTTGTTTTTCACTCTTTGTTTCTCTGTGCCTTTCTTATCACCCTCATATCTCTCCAGTGCCCCAGTAAAATCATCAACCAACCTGGCAGAGAGTTTGGCAGCACAAAAGACTTCCCCGATTCAGTCCTGCAGTTTGCCCGCAGCCACCCGTTGATGTGGCGGCCGGTGTATCCAGCCCTTCGTCGCCCTGTGCTTGTAAAGGCCAACATTCCTTATAAGCTGAAACAAATAGTGGTGGATCGTGTTGAGGTGGAGGACGGGCAGTATGATGTCATGTTTATTGGCACAGGTAGGTGCATTTTTATTCTATAACTTTTAGCCATCCAGTTCCATTTTAGACAACCAAGCACAGACACTAAATCATTGGAGCAGGCAACACTAAGCCTGCAGCACTTTAATTTTTCTGCTTCTCTTTCAGATATTGGTACAGTACTGAAGGTGATTGCACTAAACAATGGAAACAGTCTAGAGACAGAGGAAGTGACACTAGAGGAGCTACAAGTCTTTAAAGTAAGGGTTATTCCATTAAGTATGTTAAATCACTGATGATAATATACTGTAGGGTTCATCCTCATTCCAGAAAAGTTTTAACATCATAGTTAACGTCTCATTTATTGTATCTTTTATGACTAATTTGCAGATGATAGTATCCAACAATTGTGCAAAAGGCTGGTTCATAAATTGTAAAGTTAATGATTCTGCTCTTCACCTTCAATTGCATCTGTTTTGACTCTTCTTTAAGCCTCTCAGTGGATCAACACAAGTTAATTATTTTCAATATTGCAGGTGCCAACTCCAATTACATCACTGGATATATCTGTGAAAAGGGTGAGTTAATCTAACTGTGATTGATACCGTCAGTGTCAGTTAACATGCACCGTTGTCTACATGACGCCTTACTTCCTTTTTTCTCCTCGTCATGTCAAACAGCAAGCCCTGTATGCGAGCTCTCCACTAGGTGTGGCGCAGGTGAAGCTCCATCGCTGTGAGACTTACGGGAAAGCCTGTGCTGAATGCTGTCTTGCCAGAGACCCTTACTGCGCGTGGGATGGATCGTCCTGTACGCGATTTATTCCCAACAGCAAACGCCGCTACCGCAGACAGGACATCAGACATGGAAACCCTGCACTGCAGTGTGTGGATCAAAATCTCAGTGGTAAGCTTGGCTGTAACTCTGTCTCTTGTTTTGTTTCTTCTTTGTTGATTATGTGGGACTGGCCGCAGTGACTTCTTGAAGTAACCGCTGTAAGGCTTTTCTCTGAAAGTCAAACAATTGAATCATTGGTCATATACCCCTTCATTGACTGGGCTTCACTGAATCAAGTAGTCTTTGTTTTTGTCATCTAGTGTGCATTACAATCACTGGATAAACAAAAGCTTACTAAATTGATATTTTCATATTGTAGTAGGGTTAGCTGTCATGATTAAAAAGAAACCCACATGACATCATGGACTGGTGGTTAACCAATCCATCATGGGAGAGCTGAAACCTGAGATGGAATGGTTTTTAAACTATGTTAGCTACAACCGCTTCTTAATGAAGTGTAAGGTATGGCAATATTTTAGACTTTTGTAGGACAACCCAAAAAAACATTGAATTTGTGGATCATTCCACAACATCAAAGTGGCAATCAGCTGAAAAATGCGTGACCTCTTTCACTGACTTTAAGAGATTTAGCAGTAGACAAAAAGGACACCAGTGAGATCTCAGTCTTTCGTTTGCTGCACATCTCTTTAGAAATCAAAGGCCAGCTAAGTTTAAAGAATGAATGAACGTGGTTGTGCCTGTATAGGTCAGATTATTTTTGTGAGACATCTTCCATAGAGATTAGAGTATGAAGTCAATAAAACAGTGATTAGAGACCGCAGCTCAATCAAAATGATTCTCGGTCCAGTGAATTTTATCTCATTGCCTTTGAAATGGTTGCTTCACCATGTCAGTCAGTTGCCATCCTCAAAGCAACTTTGGTGTATCAATAAAAATAAAAAGCTAAGAAATCAGAATCAGTCATCAAGCTGTCTGTATCAGTTTAAATGGTCAAATTGTCAGTTTCACTAGCTGGGGCCACAACCTCTGAATGATGAGTTGTGCACCTCCGTGCAGACTGACTCACACCGATTGCAACTTCCTGGCAATCTGTCTGCATTTACATAGACTGCAGTCATTTGAGAGTCCAGTCTAAGCTGGACTGTGATTGTTTGAAGACAGGTCCCACCAGGTAACCTGTACAATCAGCTTGTAATTGAAAGTAGTCGCCTCAACTATTTGTAGTTGGTCTGTGATTACAAAAAATACTATACAATCTCAGAGTAAGCACTGATGATTTTACCTAGTCACAAGGAGATTGCTGTAATATTTTTACTCATGTGACTGAGGAAAATTTGCCAAGTATATAATACAGAAGTTTTACAATACGTTAGTGCATGCAGAAAACAACCTAGCAATCAGTTAAAAATAGTTCTCATAGTGTATGCTTTGGGATTTGTAAAGTAGAAATATCAGCTACCCTACTTCTACTTTCTTGGCAGAAAATGGCTGAGTTGATACTGGAGATCAGGGTGAGAAAAAACGTGAAGACAGACGAGAAAAAGCAATTACATCATTGAGAAATGGAATGAAAAGAGTGTGTGTGTTTTCTTACCTAAGGGCACAAAGTGTAAGGGAGTGCATGGATGAAAGATGCCTCCCTAACACCTTCCTGGTGAACCAAGGTGTTTTTGTGCCCAAGTGTGAGGTTATTTACATAAGTATTCAAGGGGCAGAGGACCTCAGATTCCATCACTTTATTGTTTATGTGTAGTCACATGACACACTCTTGACTAAGTCAGTCAGAGTTTTATTTTATTTAGCAGTCTTCATATTCATCCTATTCATGTGTTACAGTTGAAGGTGTGGTGCTTCCTTTTAGTCTGGGCTCACATCGTCAGATAACGGTGAAGAGCTCAGTCATTCAGGAGGGAATGAAAGTAGAGTCAGCTGAAAACGCTCCGCGCCCACACTATCGTTTTGAGTCGTTTTTCACACAGTTGCACGTCCACATTAAGACGGCCAAATACGATGGCGTTGCAGTACCGCGCATGTATGAAACATTGGATGGATGGATGGATGGATGGATGGATGGTTGGTTTGTTGGATGGATGGATGGATGGATGGATGGATGGATGGATGGATGGATGGATGGTTGGTTTGTTGGATGGATGGACGGATGGATTTCATTCTTTTATAAACTATTTTTCACTCTCTGTTTAAAAAAAGAAGACCTTGATGTAACAGAAGACAGAGTGGTCTATGGTACTGAGAACAACAGCACCTTCCTAGAGTGCGTTCCTCGCTCCCCACAAGCAACTGTCACCTGGCTGGTCCAACGCGATGACCACAAGGAAGAGGTAAGATTAGCAGAGAACAACAATCAGGTTAGAATTAACACAGTAAAAGGCCCTTTGATGTCACTGCATCCAAAATAGGATGAAGGTGGGAAAGTTTTGGCAAACAGTCGAGGGGTAGAATAAAACTTCTGGCAAAGAATGTTCTGAGTAATTGTCTTTAAAAGTTAGACTTGAGTGTGAGTTTGGCACGTGGTTGATACAGTTGACAACCATTTGACATGTGGTTGAAATTAAGCAGCTGCATTTCAAAGTAAAATGCACAATCATTCTCTCTCCCTTCCATAAACAGTGAATTCTCTTCAAACCTTGAACACATGCCACTGAAAGTGTCACTCACTGTCTACTGGTCATTGAGACTTAAATACAGTCTTTTCTTTTTCTTTTTAAGTCAGAAAATTATGTTCCTCTGCGTGCCCAAACTCACTGTAATCATTCAACCGTTTGAGGTCATGTTCCTCCAAGCTAAACTGAGTGTCGTGGTCAGCCATGCAAGTATTAAAGCATTACCACCCCTCTCTGTTTCCCTGCAAATAAACATCTGGCTGCCACTCTATCTGACAAGGCTGCCATGTTTTTGTTGGCATCAAAGGATGGTTGAAGGATAGGATCTGACGAGGGAGGGAGAGGAAAATGTAGAAATGAATAGGGTTGGCAGAGAGACTTTGGGTGGCAGTAAGGAAAGATTAGAGAATGTGAGGAAAGAAAACGGAAGAAAAATAGAAAATAAAAACAGTGACTGGAACCCGTGATATATTTTTGATGTTGCAATCCAAGCTGAGAAAACAATACAAACAGTTCTCCCTTTTCTTTTTCTCATAATGTGACATGAAGACTAAAAGCTTTCTTATCCTGATTTCTTTGCACTGTGTTTACACATTGTTGGGAAGTCTTTAGTGTTTAGATCTTTAAAGAACAATGCCTCTGTGGTATTTGCCCTGTGAAACATGTGCTATTTAAGGTCAAATCCTGGTCAGAACTAGAAATTTCTGCTCCTTTGGGGACAGTAATGTTAAAACTTTAACACACAGAAATCAAGAATTAACCATCCAACAAACAAGTCAATGTATTTATAGCAAAAAGTTAAAAATATTAAAGTTAGGTTAAGGGTCGGATTTCGATTATATATAAAATGTCAGTAAACTTGTTCATGCTTTCTTGATTAGCACTTTTAGCTCTTTGCGTCAGTCAACGGAGATTTAACCAAATCTATGAAAAGTTCTTTCCATCAAATTGCATCATTATGACTTGACAAATTGAAGCTGAGTCACAAGCAATCTTAATGTGGAAAGCAGTGATGGTTTAATTAACTATGTGAGGTCATCAATATGTTGTTGTAACAAATATCAGACACATATTTTCTATCTGCCACACTTAGGTGAAGCTGGACGATCGTGTGATGTCCACGGATCAAGGTCTCCTGTTTCGTCACCTTTTCCATCAAGATGAAGGCGTCTACATCTGCCGCTCTCGAGAACACGGCTTCACGCAGACGTTGGCCCGCATCACCCTCGAAGTCCTCCAAGGGGAGACTGTGGATGAGCTCATGTCGCGTGGCAACACAGGAAACTCTGACTCAATCAAAGACCGGTCTACGGGGAATTTCAGAGCCTGGATGCCTTGCAGCGCATACAGCAGGGCCGGTTCATCAAGCCAAATTGGCCAGTCGCGCATATGGTTCAAGGATATCATGCAGCTCATCGGGCCGTCGAACTTGCCGCACGTGGAAGAGTACTGCGAGAGGATGTGGTGCAATGACAAGCTGAGGAGGAAACACAAGAGCATGATAGAGAAATACCGGCAAGCACAGGAGAGCGCCAGGAAGACTCGTAGCAAGAGCTCCGGTGAACGCAACAGGACACCGCGGGATCTAAGGGCGTGGGAGAAGTGACAAAAAGAAGGAGAGGAGTGAAATATGAGAGCAAAAACGAAAGTGGGAAAAAAAAGACAAATGTTAGTTCAGGACAAGATAAATAGACAGGCAAAAAGACCAGCCTAATAGTTTTTTGTAAAACCATAGTAGATCAAAGCAGTCTCTTTTGCTCATTTAACAAAATGAATTTTAGTGTATAAAGAATCTGAAAAAAGGCTCAGAATATTTGACAGTCACGTTGGATGGAAGCACAGCTTAAGCAGAAAAACTCCTGCATGTGAAAGTGTATGGGAAGTTTTCAAGTATTATGAAGTTTGTGTATAACCAGTGTGTTTCTGGCTGTCACCCGAACAAAGACAGAAGTGTTCACTTGTCTGGAAGGATGGCACAAAAAGAGACTCCAACTGAAATGAACAGGTTGTTGCTAATCCTGATGTTGACAGTAGTTTTTAAAAAAAGGAAATCAGAGACAATTTTTCAACTACACTCTGAGGATGCTTTTTAAAATCTCAGTCACTGAGGAGTCGTCTGCCTCTGTTCTTTCATATTTCTAGTGTCACTGAAATCGCAGACAGTGTTTTTATTTAATCAACTTCTGTCTTCACTGAGAACCTGAGAAACCTGCAAAGCTTTTTATTGTCAGATTTAAGTGATATACACGTCCTGCGGGGTGATTTTACTTACAGCTGGTTTCATGCTTTTCAGCCTCATTGACTCTTCAATGATGGTTTGTGTTTTCTTGTATGTAATTGTTAATTTTCTTTTGCAAAGAGCACACACACACACACACACACACACATGTGCGTGCTCGCGCACACACTCTTTTTGTTTTGCAAGAATTTCATACGATGCAGTTCACTGGATTCATATCCTTCTTATTTTACATTTAATGACCTGTGTCTCTTACCTTGCTTGTTATGACATATTCATGTGTGACTTCAGCTCATAAATGACTTTGCAGTATATTTGCAGAAGGAAAGTGCCAACCGTAAACACGTTTAGGCAATTGCTGTATCTGATCTTGGTCTACCTGGCTCCATTTGTGCCAAGTCTTACATTAATAGAAGTCTCACTAACACGGCTAAATGCATAAGCTCAAACCAGAAGCTACCATAAGACGACTGTTGATGGTTCAGCAGATTAAAGGAACATGGCTTTATTTTTATTCCAGTGGGCTGAACTTTCCATTAAACAACATGGTGGTTTATTTTTCATGATTTTGGTTACATGCCATAACACCTCTCAGAAAGAACCCACATGATACTTGTCTCTGATATTTACCTCTATGAACTTTATGCTTCTCAGTGCACTAAGTGCTCTCTCTAAAGCCCCTTTTAGACGTGCAGTCCTGCATCAATCAATGTCAGCACTCTGTCTGAATGAGGACCCTGATTTATTTTGCCATACAATTAATAATTTTAAAAACCTCTTAATTTATGCATTTATTGTGTCTGCATAAAATGACTCAGCATTACGCTTTCAATTTGTCTGCGTGACAATCTCATGAACATCTTATAATAGGTTCTTTTTCTTTCTTTTCAAGTGCTGGTTAAAAGGAGCTATTCAAGTCAAAATTACATAACTTGACCTCTCTGTGGGGGATCCTGACTCACATTTAAGCCACCCACTAAACTAATTTTCCCAGAGTTTCTCTGTGTGCTGAAGCTCTCCGCTGATAATGGAGGGAACAATGGGAAGGGGTCAAGTGTATTGGCTGGCTCCTCTTGTTTTCTGCAGTGTAAACACTAGTTTTAAGAGAAGCTTTGTCGTTAAAATGTGATTAATGATTGCTGACACTCGAAAAGATTTTTTTCTAAATTAGAGGGCGGAAAAAAGAGAATATATGGAACAGATCACATATCTCAGGACAGGAGGGATTTACACTGAACAAACATACTAATCTGGAAAGACGTGAATTTCACACTCACGTTCATCGTCCCTGTGTTGGTACAGCAGTAAAGGCGAGATCTCAATCTCCCTCCATCTGCTCCAGGTTCTCCTTAAGCTTCATTTTGCTTTTCTAACTGTTGAGTGTTGTCTGCAAAACTACAAATACTGAATAAGATGAAATCTGAGTGTTGTATTTTTGGGTAAAACACATCATTTCTGTTGGGATTAACAAAGTGTTGTGATTCTGATTCTGATAAAATATTCATGAACAAAATTTAAAAATCTATCATGACATCTGTCATTCAGACTCTATTATCCAGAGACACCAGACATATTCCTTTTGTTTTTCATTTTCCTGGTAAAATGCTTTAAAAGAAGTGAAGTTCGGGAAAAGACAAAAACTAAAAAAGAGAATGGTTATCAAGATGCACGTGGATAGAAATGAGATCTTAGGAGCTTCTGAGGACACAGAGTACAACTATAAAAATATTAAATGGTTTCATATTTTAAAAATAAAGTCGAGGCAAAGAAATTCTATTTCCATAGTCCACTTTGTTGCAGGTAATTATGAATATGTCTATTCCAACACAGCGATCTGGTAAAGAACTGCATAAAATGACCACATAATAAAGTACACTTACTGTGAAAGGCAAGTCTTCACAAACACATGGAGTGTGTACTATATGTATACCGACAACAATGCACTTATTCTGATAGTCCTTTAAGTATTAACAGTTAAATGGGATGCTATGTGGTCTGCGTTGATGGCTTTTGAAAAGGAGGAGTCAGGGTGTTTTTAATTAAAGGGGTACTAAAAGCATCTTATGAAGGCTGTATTTGGAATTCCTAAAGATCCTAACACATATTATTATTTTTTAATACATCATTATAGTATTTTTAAAGTGTGACCCACCATCCCAACCCCAGTTTTGCAGCAAATGATCATCAAAGTTTATTTTCTTAGTTTGAGAGTATGAGAAAGCCTATTAAATGACACTTATTACTTATGTTTTCTCTAAAAACTCTTCCTCTTCTGCACTGTTAATCTTAAAGAAAATGATGATAACAGGAGGATAGAAAAGGTTTTCCTATTTTACTGTGAAAGTTTTTTTCCTTTTCCTGTGGTGGTGTTTTTTGTTTGAGCTTCTGCTCATCTAAGTAAGGCATGAATTACTGCCACCGCAACATTTTTAAAATGTATTTAGGGTGTAGTTGATTTGTAATCGTGACTTTAAACATGGTAAAATTGTATAAACATGCAAACCTTTATCTAACAGTAACTGTCAGATGAGAGGAAGAGGAAACTGTCACAACTAAATGCTATAACGTGCTGTTACTTAACTTATACATGAAATTTAACAAGTATGGATTCATAATTACAGACAATAATTACAGTGCTGTGACTGACTAAATGCAGTTATTTGTGCATGGTTTATAAACAATGTAAATCCATTCAGTGCTTTTCAGATTTGCACAAAGTGTGTTTTGTTATTGCATGTGATACTTTGTATTTTTATCTTCTTAGGATGATGCTCTTATGATATTTGCTTTCTATATCTATCCCCATGCTCTCGACATCATTTCATTTTCATGTAAAACTGTTTTTTAATGCTTATATAACTGATGGATTCGTCATTTGATGGGGATTCAAGCACCTGTTAATATCGTGTTACTTGTGTTTTAAGACGTCTTTTTCACAGTCTTCATTCTGACATGCAGGTAGATGTAAGTGCAAACCTATGGTCTATGGTATAGCACCATGACATGTATAAATTGAAATTGGCTATAACTGATGCTGTTAATCACACCTGTGTTTAAGCAGAAACAATCTGTCAAAACGAACCTTTCTGAGGTAGGAGGCTTGTTTCAGTGTTTACACCCTCTGGCAAAAATTATGGCGTCCTCACAAGTGGAGGATCTTCATTCAACTCGTTTACATTGTAGTAAATAAACAAACTGTGTCAAAAGACTGTCTTTGTTTCATAGCTGAACATGAAAAATACCTCAAGTGGATTAAATAATTGTTTAAAAAATATTTTTTTCAAAATCAAGTAGAGGAGGAGAAGCTGTTGAAAAAGAGGCAAGCCCCCAACAAGAGAGCTGTCAGGGGAAACAAACTCATTGCCAGAAGAATCCACAATAAGTGTGGCTAAAGATGTTTGTTCAACATTGTCTTTAAATTGGAGTACAAGGAACATGGGAATGTTCTAGGAGGAAAACATGCAGGTAGACAGGAGATGTCAAAGTGTCAGGATAGAAAATCAAAGCCGTATGTCCTGAAATTGGGAAATGTTCAAA
Source organism: Hemichromis elongatus (assembly GCA_015108515.1). Taxonomy (NCBI): domain Eukaryota; kingdom Metazoa; phylum Chordata; class Actinopteri; order Cichliformes; family Cichlidae; genus Hemichromis; species Hemichromis elongatus. Next base: position 94,646 of record VUQR01016978.1, read on the forward strand.
AGATTTTAACAAATGGGCTGAAACAGGAGTCAATGTTTGTGGCAGAACTATAAAAATGAAATGGGATCTACATACAGAAAATCCAAAGGAAAACCAGCACTAACATCTAAACAGAAGGAAACAAGGTAGCAGTGAGCCAAAAACAAAAAGAAAAGACGCAATCTTGTGACTATGGATGATTGGATGAAAGTGACCCCAGTGATAAATCACAAAGTCAGCCAACAGGACAAGGAAAAGATACCCTGGTTGTGTTCCAATGACACACATGTAAAGATGACTGCTTGATGAAAACAAGCAAACTTTACCAGATAAAAGGCCCGGGGAAGATGGCAATCATTGTTTTAGCAGTAACTGCAGAAGTGCACACTCAGATTTTAAGTCACTTATCAGCAGAAAGCAGGTTTGCTGATGATAATAAAGTCATTTATCAGGTTGACAGGGCTTCTTACCACAGAGCCTTAGGAAGTTAGAGAGTCTTAAAACTTCAAACCAGAAAAAGCACATTACCTCAGTGCTATGGCCAGAAAAAAAAGAGAGTTGAGATTTTAATCTGACTGAAAATTTATGGTGAAAACTTTGTTCTGCATCAAATCCAAGTTTAGCAACCTATTTACAAAAGACAAAAGATTTTGAAAAGATCCACGACAAGACTCTATCCTTCAAAACTAAGCTCAACTGTTATTTGTCAAAGTTGGATTTAACGGGATGGAGAGTATTGCTTTTCATTAGTGAGCTCCATGCCTTAAACCGTTTGGGGCATCATAAAAGCCTGAGGAGGTCCTAAACTGGGATGATTTTCTCAACAGGGATTCCATTTTTTTTCCCTCCACGTGATCTTGAACAGAAATGTCACGTATTAAAACATTTGAATTAATTTGTTTGAGGTATGATTCATGAAGCCAGAATGTTCAGCTAATGAATAAAATAGTTCTGTGTCATATCTGAGATTTATTATTGTGCCGTGATACCATAGTTTTTGCCGGGGGCTGTAGCTGCTCCTCCTGAATTTGACAGAAGTCTGCACTTGCTCTAAACTCCACAGTTAAGGTGCATTAGAAACAAAATGGAAAATGTGGTTTATCAGCAGCACAAAAGACAAGACTGTAGTTCATGCCTGCAGTATCTGTAAAGTTGCAGTCCAGCTAGCACATAATCATTTCAAACCTGAAAGGTTCTTGAAGCATGCTTTTAATCGTAAGGATTCTTCAGCTAAAAATACTTTGCTTTTTGAAGTTTCCCATTATTATGTGGTAACAAAAAAGTGTGCTGGTTGTAGACTCTGGAACAAAGAGTCTTATTTAAATGTATATTTAAATTCTATTTAAATGTCTTTCTATCCTGCATGCTATGAACTTGTATGCTATTTAACACAATTAAAAGTTTTTAACATCAGGTGATCTCTGACTGGATGCTTTACTTTAACTCTATTCACAGACTGCAATGAAAGTACTTTGACTTTGGCTGATTTGGAGTGTTGTTGAAGGACTGGACTAATGGCACAAGTGACATAAATATGGACAAATAGCAATGCCCTTGATTGAATCACTCATCTAGACTGCAACATTTACTGTACTGAAACCAAGACATGCTCTTTTTCATACTGTATCAACAACAAGCACCAGGCAGCACACTTGCAATGAAGCACTAAATGTCACAGTACAGGACACTAACTCTAACTTATCTTTATATTGTTAAGACCTAAAGCAAACCCAACCTTAAAGTTAGAAAATACATACAGCTTAAAGAGGCTTTCATACAATAACAAATATCTCAGTGCAAAAGTATCTGCTCTTCATATGCTTATGAGTGTGTCCATCCATCCATCCATCCAGTCATTCTTTGGCTTTTAAAAGAACTAACAATAATAGTGTTAACAACAAGATCCGGCCCACAGTAACAGATCATGGCATTATGCTGACATCTGGTGACACAGCACTGGCACTGGGCATCAATTAAAATGTTAACAATTAGACATTTTAGTTTAATTTAATGACTGATGAAGACCACAAGCCCAAAATGCATTGGTTAGCAAATAAGGTTGTTCATCCTCCCTTTGTTGCTGGAGCTTGGAAGTAGGTGAAGTTGTGCTAGAAATTTTTGCTGTGATTTAACGAGTAATGACAACAGCAACGGTTAGTTGTACAGTCATCTAGTCGGCTAGTCATGCCCAGCCCTACTTCCAAGCCTCACTTACTCACAACAATCCAACTACAACTTTCTTAAGCAACTGCATAGTCTAGTAAATGGCATCATTTAAATTCTGCTGTTTTGGCTCATGATTTATTTTTAAAAAATTAATTTGTTCTGTCAC
>VUQR01016982.1:0-13567 GCA_015108515.1 Hemichromis elongatus
CACTCCCGCATTCATACCTATGGGCAATTTGGATTGATCAGTTAACCTATCCCCACAAAGTGCATGTCTTTGGACTGTGGGAGGAAGCCGCAGTACCCAGAGAGAACCCACGCAAACACGGGGAGAACATGCAAACTCCACACAGAAAGACCGCAGCCTGATGGTGGCATTGAACTCAGGACCTTCTTGCTGTGCAGCAGCAGTGCTAACCACCGCGCCACCATGCTGCCCTAGCGTTACACTAAAATATCTGAAAAGCCTTAATTGCTTATATTTGATGCATTTTAAACACAGAAACTTAAACATACACACACACCTTTTGCAGACTCTTCTACAGCTCCACCAAAAGGATCAGATAATGACAGGAGGTCAGGAAGCATGAGTGAAGATGTGTCTGGAGATTTGAGTCCTTCAATCAGTTTCTCTAAAGCCCGGTGAAAAGATGAGAGGGAGACAAAGGAGACATGTCTGAGCAAAGGACAAAATCATCAAAAATGTAAAGATGTTTAGTCTCAAGTATTAATACAAAGCTCAAAAAATGGCAGAGAGTTAAATGTTGTTTAAACTGAAGAATTTACTGATAAAAGAGGCTTGCACGTCTTCACCAACCAGCCTGCTCAAACTTAAAACTTTCGAGGAATTTAGTTCCAGTTTGTTATTTCTATCTGGAGGTATAGCTCTGTTCTGCAACCTTCATAAACCTTACATTTGGTGGTGGTCTAATAATTTTGTTAAGCATTATAATTGGATAATATAATGCTAAAGTGTTTAAAAAATAAATGTGTAAAATGTATAAGAATAAAAACAACTTCCTGATACTGGATTCAGCAGAAGGGCATAGATGGACACAAGGCCTAAAAACATCATGCCTAGCAAGAACTTTTGCTGAGAAGTAGCAGTATATGAAGAGTTTGAGGAAACGCAGTTGAACACTACCAGGTAAGCCTGGTACTGATCCAATTTTCTTTAATATTGCAAAAGGTATTGCATGTGTGGAGAATGGACTCGTTACAACAACAACAACAGTTCACACGTACATTAGCAGGCATTTACCTGGTGCATCCGACAGCTCGAGGGTATGGAATGGATCTGGGACAGCCAGCAGCGAGGCTCCTGATTCCACATCAAGAATGGCTGTTGGTCTTTCAACTAGAAAGCAGAGGAGGTGTCATGAAAGAAAGATTAATAATCCATGACATAAGATTGGAAAATTATGATAAAAATACAAAAGGGAAGCAGCCTGATTACGCTCCAGTGCAAATTTGATTCAAAAGCAGATCCAACAATCACACTTTAAAACGAAAGCTAATAAACTTACTTAAACTTACTAAGTGAAATACCTGTTTACTAGTTTCACAATTAAAAACAATCAACTCATCTCATGAAGTAAAAGTGTCTTTTAGACGTTCAGCGGTCCTTTAGAAAATTATTCCATAATAAAAGAAATATTAGGTTTCACAAAAAGGTTTTTTGTTTCAGGTCAGGTCTGAACATCTCGTCGACGAATGAGTCGTCTTTACATTGTTTTGATTTAGTTATTTTGTTGTTTATCCCGTAATGAAGGACACGTGGAAATCATGATAGTTGTTGGTGAAATTAATTCACAGCTATTTCTCTTTCACAAATACCACATGACTAATCATTTATCTAATCTATGATCTTTAATTTGAAACAGTGCAATAGACAACAACATTTATACATTTTCCACATCATCAGCTGGACACTTTCCCATGGTGAAGTGACACGTACAATTTGTGTAACTGTAACAGCCGAGGTTTTTATATAAAACATATTCTCTCAGCTGAGAATCTATAGCAAAGAAAGAAGAAATATCACCAAGGACGATTTAGTTAAGACGTAGAAATAAAAGGACCACACCTGACTTTAAAGCCAAAACTCTGCACTGGAGCTGCTAATGTCTGCAGGATAGGTTACCACGGTGATCTAGCCAAGTTAAAGAGAGCCAGCAGAACTGTTACCAGTTTAACACACACTAGAGTGCACCCCTGTTGTTTTCCAAAGCTTATTAAAGCTATCAGATTATAGGATTAGCCACATTAAGAGGTTTACTTTCACAGTTTCTCCTTCAGATTTTATAGTACGGAGCTTCATGTGGAACAAAAGCGGAGAGAGGAGAAAACATAGTACAAACACTAAATATCATCTATAGCAGTCGCAATAAACTCATGCTAGTGTTAGATTATATGATGACCATCATAAGATTAATTATCAAGATTCATTTAATTATCTCTGGCTCTGCTCCACAGTGTGTGTGTTGTGTCCTATCTCCCTCCCTGCACCCCTTAATGAGTGACAGTAGATGGCTGCCCCTCCCTGAGATTGGCTCTGCTGGAGGTTTCTTCCTGATAAAAGGATGTTTTTCCTTGCCACAGTCGCCTGATTATTGTAGGGTCTTTACCTTACAGTATAAAGCGCCTTGAGGCGACTGTTGTTGTGATCTAGCGTTATATGAATAAAAGTGAATTGCATTGTTTTATTTATATTTAGTAGTCTGATCTGTATCAGTCCAAATCTCTTATTTTCCTTCTTGTTTCTAAACTTACTGATACTGTTATATTTATTAAGGACACCATTAACGTAAAATGATATCTTTTAATTTTGACAAGATCACCTGCATAATTTGTATCCAATTGTTTCATCTGTTTATTACATGCTTATATTTTATGTTTTTCACAATCACAGTTAAAGTTATAGTAAATTAAAGAGATCGAGGATCACTTAGACCACACAGAAGTAAAAATCTGTGAATTATCTAAGAGTAAAAACTCACCGGTTTCCTGTGGGGTATTATCAACAGCTGAGGCCTGAAGGCCTGGTATCAACTCTTCTGAAGCAGCTGTTTCAGTATCTGGGGTTAGTTCTGGTAAAAAGAGAGTCTCTGTCATTCATTGTTTATCCTATTCTAAAAATACTGCACATGAACATAAGCATGCAGATGTTACCATTAGCCTTTTTGCCATCACTTTTAAACTCGTCAGCAGTGAGATTGGAAAAGTTGTCATCATCAAAGGGGTTCCACGCTGGCTGTGTAGGGGTGTTTGTGGCGGCACCAGAAGCAGGAACGGTTTTACTTTGGTCCTGTACCGCATCACTAAGATTTGGCTGAGTGAGAAGTGACCTGAAAGTAAATATCAACAACAGCGGCAAAGCATCATAAATAAAGCAAACAGGAGAAGGGTGACAGCTGTAGTTGAATATTATTAAAGAAAACGTGACACTTACTGATTGAGAGCTGCTTCTTCATTAGCTCCCTGTGGCTGCTGTGAGGAGTCGCTCACTGGAACTGCAGAAACAGCGGTAGCTGTGGCGTCACTTGGTGTGTGTTGGTGGCTTTGTTCTTCATTTGTCTTTGGAGTAGCAGGTGGGGTCTGAGCAAAAGAGGCAAAAACTTTAAAGGAAGCCAAAATATCAAAAATCAACAACTATTTAATACAGAAAGACTCGCAGCTAATTGTGCTCACAAGAGGAAGAATAAAAAACAACACTTTTATTCACATTTTTAACTGTCTTTGGTTGATGAGACACAGAAAAACTTTAGATCAGGACATTCCACACGTAGATTATGGACAAGAGGGTGAAGTTGACAGCTCTGCATTGCTGGTATTTAGGCATTGTTTGAAGCTAGATGTTTGGCAGCAAGCCACTTACTGTCTCAGCAGGCTTTTGGCTGCTCTCAGTAGAACCAGGCTGAGCCTGGGTGACTGATGGTTGAGTTATCTGCTGCTGAGATACTGCAGGCTTGCTGGGGGAAGGCTGAGCCTCTGGCTGTTGAGCCACGCTGGCCTGCTTACGACGAGCTGGGCGCTGAGGCGGGGCTGGGCTGGATGGGGTCTGTGCTCCTTGTTGGGAGGTTGAGCTCACAACAGAGGTGGGTGTAGTCTGTTGCTGGACTGTTGGCTGTGCTTGTGGTTGGATGTCAGCTTTGGTCACCGGTGATACCACTGCTGCTGCTGTCTCTGCAGCTAGAGCTGGAGCTGGCTGCACAACCTAAGATGCAAAGATTTTAACATTTAAAAGGACCTGTCACTCAAAAACAGTAAATCTGAAAATAAAAGTGGCTTCGTTAAAACAGAAGACACAATGGTCAGTGAACCTGCTTCTGTGGAGCTGCAGCCTGATTTGAATTAGTTTGTGACTGAATGAGAGGCAGAGCTGAAACTTGAGCCTTCTGTGACTGAAGAGCTGCAGCTGGCTGAGAGAGATCTAAACTGACTCCTGCAGACAAAAACACAAAAGAGCGCATTACTCTACAGTCAGTGGAGACAATTTGATCTGAATACTTGCACAGATGCTCAAAAGGTCTAATGTGAAGCAACACAAATAGGTTTGTTTGAAATTTTTAAACACTCATCAAAATGCACTTAAATGGATTATAGTCTATTAAATGCAAACACATCAAAGTGATTCATCACACAAAAATAACCTACAGCACCTGAAGCATTTTTATAAGTGAAAGAGAGGCAAAGAAAATCATTTCATGATGATTTTGGGGTTTTGGTTAGATAACTTTAATTTGCATGAGTCTTCACCTGTTTACTTGAGCTGCTCTTGTTGAGAATTGAGGTATTCAACATGCACAAAAGGATTAGAGACATCCCTGTATTTATTCTGATCCTTATTCAAAAGACTGCTTTGCTTTTCCTGTGACAGACAGGAGAATAAGGACAGAGTGCTGTACATACCCACAGGCTGTGCTGCACCACCAGGGAGATTAGCCCGCTTGCGAGGGGTCAGAGCAGCAGGCTGGATGGGTAAGATGCCAGCAGCAGGCTGGGTGTGGACTGCTTTGGGCCTCTGGCGAGGGGTGATGGAGGTTTCAGTGGTGGGAATTGGATCTGTCAATCTGGCAACAAAGGGAAGATGTTGGCCTTCTTGTTAATCATGGCAAACAGTGTTAACATAATTATTTAATGAGTATCAGAATACGGACCATACCTAATTACATCTACAATGTTTCTAAGGCTTTAATGGTAACACAGTGAAAGCAGGTTATGCTTGCCTGGGCTTAGCCTGGCTCTTCTTTGCTGCCGCAGCCTCGCTCGCTTTGACTGGCTCAGGAAGTTTGGAAGGAATCGGAGAATTCTTGTTTATGAAAAAAAAGGAAAGGCTTTACAATGAAGTCTGCACAGATTTTAAAAAGAGATCTGCACTGAGAATATCAGTGTTTCACACACAAAAACTAAAAAGGTTTTTTGTTTTTTTTTAAACTAAAATATCATCAGGACTAACAAGTATTTTACACTGTATGAAAATAATGAATCCGAGCTTATCTTCCTCTCGCAGCGTGACAACTGGCCTGTATCCATAAGTGGGTCAGGCAGAGAACCCATAGCAGAGTCTAGATGAGACAAAGTCAAGCAAATCCAAATATTTTGACTGCTCCTGGTGCCAAGAGGCACTGACCTTCACATTTTGAACAGGGCACGTCCGCTGAGCTAGTTTGAAAGCAAAATAGGACACCTGGTAGATATCTGGTCTCTTGTCTGGATCTGGCTCCAGCGTGTACCCTGAAACATACAGTGTACATACAAATAAAAGTCAGAACAGGTTAGATACCAGTCTGTAAGTAGATATGAAATGTATGCTTCTGAAATGTAACTGGTACTAACGAATGAGGCAGTGAAGATCATAAGAGTAGCGGGAATTATCTGGAATAGTGAAACTGCCATCACAGATGGCCACCTGGCTTTCACCAAAGGGCAAAGTGAAGAAGCACAGCTTGTACAGCAAACAGCCCAGTGCCTGGAGAAGACAACCACATGCATACCCGAGAGGAGAGGAGAGGAGAGGAGAGGAGAGGAGAGGAGAGGAGAGGAGAGGAAGATAATTAATCAAATATAAGAAATTATTTCCCATTCAAAGACCAGTTGAGATAACAATACAAATATGTGTATTAATATCATAGCTATTTCACAAACTGAGAGACTTTCTATTATTCCCTTTAGGACACGTTTAATCTTGGGCTATAATTTCAAACTTGCAGTACTGTGCAAAGGTCTTGAGCACCCCTTTATTTCTGATGCTTTATTGAAACTGCAAACATGCATAGAAATACAGTAAATAAGGCAAAAACACAGTTTGTACAATTCTAATGAGCCTCAAACTAAAGGTGGTCATATTTGGTATGACCATTACACTTTAATACAGTCTGAAGTCTCTTAGTCAAGCGTTGGTGTATGTTCTTTAAGTAGTCTTCAGGAATAGTTCTCCAGGCTTCTTGAAGGACATCCAGTCCATGACTGATAATGATGCATTGTGTTTTTGTTTTTAACCAGGTATGCTTTCACTGCATTGGCAGAGTGTTTGGAATCACTGTCATGTTGATAAACTTAAGCAGTGCAATTGGACTAAATTCAGACTGTACTGAAAATCTGATAGTACTTTTTTGCATTTTAATAATAATAATAATAATACTAATACTACTACTAATAATAATACTAATAATAATGTATACTTTATTGATCCTGATGAGGAAATTCCTCTCTGTATTTAACCCATTCACTCTGTAAAGCATTGGGCAGCCATTGGGCGCCTGGGAAGCAGTGAGTAGGGACGGTACCTTGGTTGAGAAGTACCCCAGGGTAGCCATTTAGTGGATTCACACCCCTGACCATCCGATCCTGGGGCCACCACTCTATCTACTGAGCTATTCCTGCCCCCTATTTTATAATTCCATCAATTCTGACAAGATCTCCATCACCGCTGGCAGAAATTCATTCCCAGACTTTGACAGAGTCTCCACTGTGCTTTAAGGATAGCTATAGACACTCACTGTTGTACCTCTCTCTTGACCTCTTCCATACTTGTCGTTAATCATTTGAAATAAAACTTTAAAGTTTAGATTCATCACTCCATCAGACCTATTGCCACTGATTTTCAGCCCAGTTCTTGTGTAATTTGGTATACCTCAGGTTTTTTTCCCTGCTTTAAGAAAAGCTTCATGACAGCACTTTTCCATTTCTGTTGAAACTTCAGTGAATAATAAACGGCTCATCATGCGCATCATGATTACCACACCAGTCTGCAATCTTCACTCACCCAGATGTCAGCCTTCGTGGTGATAATCTTATTGTTGTATAGGTTCACCATTTCAGGAGCGCGATATGATAAGGTGGTGTACCTGCAATAAGGGACAGCTACAGATTTTTAGTAAGGTATTGAAAAAAAAAAAACTTTGCATAGCACAATGTGCTCATAAATGCACACAAATGAGTTTTGCTCTTAGATATCACAAATTAAACCTGAAAAAAAGAACCTTTCAGTTCCACACACGAGTGAAAAATTGAGAAAGTTCAAAAACATAATAAAAGGGAAAAAAAAAACAATGAAGCTGCTTAGGAACTTAAAAACTGCAGTGATTTATTGTGCCACGTTACTAAAAGAAGTGCTAATGAATGAAAGTTGCAGATGAAAAGAGGCACAAACTTTTTGATCTCTTCCTCCACAGCAGCCACTCCTTCAGTCTGCGGGCTCTGGAACTTGTCAGTGGCGCTACCAAAGTCGCACAGCACATAATGACCCTTATCGTGCAGGAGGATGTTCTCCACCTGTAGATACACAAGACGTGACTCACACAGTGACATGCAGAGCTGCTTGCTTTGAGGACAATATGGGGTTTTACTGTGAAAGGAATCATTTTGGCAGTAAGCGATGAGCCGCACTGCTAAGGCAAATAACGGGCTTTCTTTCTTGCAAGATGAGAGCTTGAGATAATAATAAAGGTGCATCTATAATCTTTACCTTCACATTATGACTTTCAGATTATAGCCACGTTCAAAACTTGCACATTTCTCTCAATATGCACTAAAAACTCAAACACATTATTTCTGAGATTTTATCATAATAAAAACAACAAAAAACATCAAAGGGAAATCTGCACTGCACTGAAATTTTGACAACTACCTTTTTCTTCTCTTTATCAATCGAGTCACAGCATAGTGCTTAAAAATTAAGTAAAATATTAATAGCACTATATATTTGTCCTCTGAGTCAATCAATCGATCAATATTATTATTAAAACAAACAGCCACTCTGAATGTCTTTTATACTTTGATTTGGGCCATTTTCTCACATTAAGCAGTCAGGGAACATTTTCCACATTTTCCTCTGACATGTCTTACACTCCACAAAATAATCTGCCTGAAACACATTTTACACTAGTTTGGTTTAGATTAGGAAGGAGCCTGGATGGAAGTATCTTGATAGCAGGTGTTGGTCACCAGTTCTTACTTAGAGCAGAGGCTACATAGCAGTGAATTACTGGCTCTTTACATATGACTTCAAAAAGCTGTGACAGAGCTTAACTGACTTTGCTCCTCTGCACCCACCTCTGAGCTTTAAAGATTCAAAAAAGTGCCATGCTGCACAACAGCTTTATGCAAAAGCCAATAGCAGTCATCTTGATTACAGTTGGAACTGGAAGTTGTTCCTTTGTGGAAAAAAAAAATCAAACAAAACAGAAAAAAAAGATAACTGCTATGGTTTTAGAGTGAGTGTCAGTCGCAAAATGTGTCACCTTAAGGTCTCTGTGGATGATAGGTGTCTTGCGTTGGTGCAGACGAGAAACAGCATCACAGGTGTCACAGAAGATCTGCAGCGCCTCAGATTCAGTGAAACCAGTTTGCAGTCTCTGATTCATCAAATTGACCACCTGACCTCCTGTAAAATACCATCCAATTAGGCAGCACATCGAACAGAGAAAATTAATTTGATTTTACCTTAACTTCTGCCTGTTTTATCACAATTTTTTTCAGACTTATCATGTAAAAAGCTTGTTTTGATCATTTAATAGCACAACTACACTCTAACAAATCCATCCTGAAACTGAAAGGCTAAAGAAATTTTAATTCTTTCAATAATCAAGACACGAGGTTGCAACCAAAGTGCACTTCCCTTTCAGCACTCACCCTTGCAGTAATCCATTAGTATAAGCACCTCCCATACGTCCCTCGATCCCATAGCTGTGATACTGGAGTCCAGATAACCAACAATATTCTTGTGACCAACTAGATCTTTCTGCAAGAACACAAGCACAAAATGTTTCCGTTTCTTTCTATAAAAGGAAGCTAACCCATTCATTCGATATGGTCAGCGTTTCGAGATGCAATATGAGTAATTCATCCGCAGGGGGAGTGTCAACGGAGAGCTGAAATCTGAACTTTATTATGTAATGAAAAAATGTCAAGTACTACAGCCCAGGTGAAGCACTGTCTGCTTGTGTGTGAGTGTGTGAGACGCAAAGCGAGTAAGACCGAGATGTGACAAAATTCCTGTATGTCGGGGAACCACCATTTTCACGATAAATACTGGAGTCCGCTAATGTTGGCTTCAAAAGCAAAATAAAGCCAACAATGAAAATAATTGTTTGAAGTGTTTGTTTAAGGATAAAATCTGCCATATTGTAATAATTTGAACATCTGTTGTTCTATATTTCTCCCTTGGTTCTTTCTGAAGTGCTGTCTTGGAAGGAAAACTATACAGACTCTAACCTCAAAGAAGACGTCAAAAATGCTGTCAAACTTTCCAAGATCCTTAATACACTATTTATATTTTATGGTATGCTACCATAGCATTAATATCTGTTTAGATACTAAATAAACCTGTTCCCTAAAGAAGCTGGAAATTTTTACTTTAAAGTAATGGGATCTTTATGTACAACATATTTATAGCAGAATTTGCTGATCAATGTTGTTTCATCACAGATGTGTCAACCACCCATAGGTGTTTTTTTTTAATACATTAGCAATAATATATGCTTAAAAAAAATAACAAGTCATTAAGAAACAAACAGCCCATTAATTTGTGTTATATATACCAAACCATGAAGTGCAAAACAAAAACAGCACACTAAGTACCACGATGGCAAATGTGGTAGAACAATCCAAACAAGTCTGTTGCAGGCTGTACATTACTATTACTTATTTTGGACAGAATGAGGCATCTGTGGATTTCTTCTGAAGGACGTTTTTGTGCTTTCCTTACGTGGTTTTACCCAGCATGCCAAACCATGACAGCTCAAAGTGAGAGTCTGTGGAAAAATGTCTCAGTCACTCACCATTATTTGAATCTCGCGCTTGCAGACCTGAAGATCGTATTCGTTGTTGACGTACATCCTCTTCAGAGCACAACGAACCCCTTGGTTTGTCTTCACGAGAAACACGATTGCAAAACCACCTGCATGATGCAGAGAAAAGACGCATTTAAAATGTGCATTCAAAATAAAATCACCACATCAATCTTATGAACCTTCTCACGATACCATGATTTTGAACATTTAGCAGACGTGCCCATTTTTCAAGCCTCCATTCTCCAGCAACTGTCGAGCTTTCTATCCATGTATATTCTTCCATCAATAAGCACAATCAGCACCAAATGGCACCGCCTTATAGCATAATATCTATTAGTCATGTCATTGCTGCAGGGTTTACGTAGAGGCCTACATTGAGGCCTAACCATCTGGTATAGCTCAGACCACAAATTTGTTTTGCAGTTTAGCTGTGGAGTCATCAATTTCAAGCAGACATCACAGCTTACATTGCATCCTTCGCTTGTCATGTGTAATGGCAGTGTGATACTATACAGCTGCAAGAGCATCAGTCTAGGTTGAGGGTTTAGAGCTGACAGCGCAATGAGCTGTCCTGCACTGTATTTTTGTATTATATGCAGACTGGGCACTTGCCATATAGCTGGCAGCCTAAGAACTGATTAAAAGCATAAATACTGTGCAGTCTTTGGTTCACATAGCTCCTGATAGAATAAAGGGGCGTCTAACTTAGACAAGAGACTTAAAGAATACATTACTGCAAACATTACAATACAGTATACACAGCTGATTTTCACACAAGCTTATTAATTTGCCAGTGGTCGTTAGAAATGCACACTCAGGTTTAACATAATTATTAAAACTACTTTTTAGTGGTTTCAGGCCTCTTCTACAGCACCCATCAGGTTCCACATTTTCCTGCCAATGGCTGTTCTTACAGAAAACTTGAATACAGAATCTCTTAGACAGCAAACCTTTCATTTGAAAGAGATCACACATTTGCCTGACGTCAGGTACATCTTCACCTGCTTGAATCATCTGATTCATAAGTGCTAAAAGAAAACAGTATGTATGTGTGTTAGTCAGAGTACAGTTTGCAGAAAGCAGCTGGCCTATGGTTTGCATTAATGTACCTGAAATACATAGATGCACAGCACCATCATCCCTGTGGGAATGATACAAGGTTGCATCTCTGTTATGCGACTCACGCACTGGGCATACAGGACACATATCATACTGTGAGACGCAGAGAAGGAGAGAGAGAACGGACAAAACAAAAACACACACACACACACAAACAAACGGCATCATCTGGTCTGTACAACCCTTTCTTACCTTCAGCAATTATCTCTTCAACAGTGACTTGGTGTCGCCCGACAGTAAAGGCTCGTCCAATGAAATTGCCGCCTGCGTGGCTGGACCCCGAGCTGCTCCCTCCTCCTCCAGAACCAGGCCCGGAGCTGACTAACTCCCGACGGGAATCAAAGAACTTCCTCATAGTGTCAAAATGACAGGGGTATTTGTGGCTTCAGATGAGCTGTAGGTCCCTGTATGCACAATTATTGCAGCGATATATATATAATAAAGCAGCTCAGATTGTAAACCTAGCGAGTCTATGTGGAGCCTGTAGAGATGCCTTTATGATATATAATATTGTGAGAACTCAGGTTTCTGGGGGCAAATTTCCCATTTGCTTGCCAGATAAAGACAGTTGGTGATAGCTAGAGCCGTTGCGACTAACTGTTATGTAAGTGAATTACACCACCCGGGAGGCTAAAGCATCTCCGGAGAAAGTATTTCTTTAGCTATCAATCCAGCTGTTCACGGTCGGCTGCTGCTGACGGTGATAACATTCAGTCCTTCTCCATCACGTCCAGCCATTTTTAGGCTAGCTCAATGCTAGCTACTTACGCGCTATGACATTTCGTGTACGTTAAGGTTATCCAGGTTATCCTCTGAAGATAATGTCTTCGGCTGCGATGTAACCGACGTGTAACTTGTCTGACAGCGTTGCCAGCAAAGATATTTCCATCCTCAGCCAAGTGGAGCGATCGTTTGTTGCCACATAGCTAGCTGACTGCGTCGCTATTTAATTGCTTCCATTTACAATAAATTAAAAAAAACTATTATTGTAGTTAGCTAACGCATTAGCGCGATGAAGCCTCTCATCAACACAAACAAGCGTCGAATCGACAGTAGACTGAAGCCTCCGCCTGTCGCAGTTATAGCTGCGAATATATGTAATTACAGACCTCTGACATCTACCAAAACAGTAGACGGAGGTTTCAGCCCAGCGGTATAATCTCTGCAACCACAGCAATCTTTGGCTTCCTCCGTTATCGCAACATCCTAGCTGTTGCTGTTGACGAGCGGACGGAATTATGGGTATTGTAGTTCGGAGCGCAGCTGCAGCCTCCTCCTCACCCCCGCGTCACATACGCGGTTATGTTGCGTCGCTCTCACGCGAGCATCCGAACAATAAAATAAAATAAAACAAAATGCATATAATTCATTTGTGTTTTACTTTCGATTTAATACGTTTAATTAAAAAAAAAAACATTGGTCCTCAAAGTGTGTGGCGCCACACTCCTGTGGTTGCAGGGGAGACGTGATTGGAGATGCCGCTCAGGTGCGCCCCCCCAGCAGCTGCGTGATCGAATCGCGCCCTTCCACAGCTCTGCAGTCAAAAACAGGGTCACCGCAGCCATAAGAGTGAATAGTAATGTGAATAGACACCCATCAGGCTGTCAGGAAGCTTAACTCTCTCCCGGCTCTGCCCCCACTCCCTTCACCCCCCTCTTCTGCCCCACAAATTTTCTGAACTTTAACACACAAACACTCACACACATACAATCTGACCTGCATCAGTCACTTTGTGCAGCATTGGTCTGCCAACTACCTCACACCACTCATAGTCAGGTACAAAGACTGCCCTGTCACTTTTACACCTTACAAGCTCTGTTGTACTACATTGTTTACGTGGTTTGCACTCTCCACCATGTGCTCCTTACATGTATATTGTGTTTTACGTGTTTTAAATTGTATATACTATACTTAGTTGTAATGTTACTGTTTGTATTTAATGTTCTGTTTGTATTTAATGTTACTGTATGCACCATGGGTCTGAGAGTAACGCAATTTCAATTCTCTGTATGTCCTGTACATGTGGTAGAATTGACAATAAAGTTGACTTTAACTTTTAACTTTAACTTTAAATAGTAACTTCAAGAACAAGATCAAGATCAAGAACCATAGCATGTGATGGCACTCTTTATGTGATGGCATGCCATCACATAAAGAGTGCCATCATTGCCAGGCCTGGCCCATATCTGGATGACATACCACTTACCATGCCAGAAGTCAGCCAGCAGTGCTGGCTTGAGATCAGATCCAAGCCAGACCTGTCTGCTATGTGGGTACACAGTGAATTTGAATTTATTATTATATTTACAAAATACCACAGTTTTGTCTTGGTCAGATCATTTTATTTTGTTGTATTTATCT
>VUQR01016984.1:0-16697 GCA_015108515.1 Hemichromis elongatus
AGAGTTGCAGGCATGGCCCTTTAAGACTGGAGCCTCATGGGCGGTGTAGTCCTTGCTGCAGGGAGACCGTGTGCGACTGCCCCTCCCACTGTGTGTGTGTGAGCGTGAGGGAGGGAGAAAAGGAGAGTGCAAAAGTACGAGGTGCTACCGTGCAGAAACGGGAGATGGAAGCATGTAAATAAAATAATTACCACTGCAGCCAAAAAGAGTGCCTGACAAGCCCAGTTGTAAGTAAGCTATTGAGACTCGACTTTACACTGTGTTCGTGTTTTCATCAGAAACAATAAAGTTCTGCTGGAGCAGCCTTTAAACGCTTCTCACTGTCTCTCGCTAGCGAAGTTGACCCCAGACAGTAAAGCTAGTTCCCGAACTGCCTACATTGCACTGAGATCAAAGTAACAAACCAAGACATGTATTCTCTCAGAGCTAGCTCGCCAAATTACTTCAGACATCAGCAGCTCAATACAAAAAAAAAAGAAAAAAAAAAGGGGACTTGCCTCATCTTCTTTATTCTCCAGGGAACACTTCAGCTCCAGGATCTCGTTACCCTTCTGCCGAGACAGGGACAGCATTTCCTCACTCTTGGCCTTCAGCTCCTCGTTAAGCCAAGCCGTTTGGCTGTGCAGCAGCTCTTTCTCTTGTTCCATTCGTTTCTCCTTATACTAGAACAAGAAAATGATCAGACGTCAGTCGGTAATCTGCTGATAACCACGGAGAAAACAACTTTCTCTTGCAGGTGGTGTTGAGATATTAAATCTACATGAAAATATCAGCTCACTTTGATGTTGACTTCAGCTGCTTCAAGATCATCCAACTTCATCTGCAGGGTCATCTTTGACGAGTTCACCTCCACCAGCTTATCATTGAGTTGCCTCAGGTCATCTGGAAGAGCAAAAGAATTGACTTCGTTATGCAGAGGTGAGATTTTACATTTACAAATATACATTTACATTCATTACATATGAAGTTATAAAAATATATATCTTTTCATACCATTTAAGTTCTCCACTTCTAAGGATCTCCTCTCCAGTGTTCGCACAAGTTCTCGCTTTTCTGCCTCCAATTCATCTTTGACTTTGGACAGCAAAGTCTAAACAAATCCATTATTTTAAACCGAGTGCTTAGTGTCATAAAACTTACAAATTATACCCATCCTTAATTGCTTAAAACATCAACAGCAGTTGAATAACGCATAAATTGCCTCTCTACAAATATAATGTACAGATTCTTTATCAACAAACTTCTACACTAAACTCTGTTCTACAAGGTGCATGAGTGCACAAGGATGGGAGTGGGAGGGGCCGGTCACATTTAAAGATCTGATTGGACAATCCAGTGTCTGTAATGACAATGAACGAATGGGCTGCTTTCTTATTAAACGTTGAAGTTATGGTATAAGCCTAAGGAGGATTCAATCTGGAGTTTCAGATTGTGTTAAATATTTTTTTTATCGTTATGTTTCATTTGATCACCCACCATACAAACAGTTTTTACAAATATTCTTGCTAAAAAACACCTGATTGTTCTATACCTGTTTATAATTTCTCTATGAATCTTACACCGACAGCAATAATAAATGCTCAGGCCCCAGAGGACATATGACCATTGTAGTTCCCGATAGACTAAAATCAATTAGAAAGATTACTTAAAACAATGTGGTTATCAGTGATTTTCGGATTCCCCACCTGCTCCGATGACAGTCTCTGTTGTGCAGATTCATGTTCTCGGTTCTTCTCGCGAACACTTTTGAGTTCCTCTCCTTTAGGAAAAAAAAAAATGAAAGTCAGCGGAAAAAATGAGGGTCATCATTGTGGAGACATAACTGGAATCTGTCCGAGTTCGATTATGAAACCTAAATACTTTATTCTCACCAAGTCTGTTAAACTCATCTTTGAGTTTAAGATGTTCTTGAGTGTGGGACAGAAATTCTTCTTGACACTGGGACAGCTGTTTAACTTTTTCAAAGAACTGTTGCTCTGTAAAAACAAAGTAAACAAAAACCGCTAAGACAAAATTATAAACTCGTCGCTTACCTGTTTTATTAACTGTTCAGAGTTTTCTTTTTTGCTATCAAAAGCAGTGGTTAGCTCAGGGGGTTAACTAGTGTTAGCATCAGCTAGCTTCTCATTCTTGTAATTGCAAAAGCGCAGTTTCATCGACTGTTAGTTCTAGTCAACATTTTAAAGCCCCTGACCGACAAATAAAGTAATGAACAAAGAACCATTAGTATGTTCAATACGTTTAAAGTAAACCTCTGTGCTTTAACACTGCACGGTGTAAAATACGCATGCATGCACCGTAAGCAAAGCCAAACACTTTAGCACAGCTAGCTAACAGGATAACAGAGAATAACTCACCGCTGTCTACCCGGAATTGCTCCTGTTGAGCTTTCAGTGAATCGATTTCATATTGCAGATCTGAAACAATTTTCTCGAGTTTACTTTGAATTGTTTTTGGTAGCTTGGTTAGTTCGGAATCGTCCAACTCCTGTTGAAGGAGTGCCGCCATTTTTTCGACAACAAGACGAGCAGGCGCAGTTGACAATCTGAAGCATTATGGGAAATGTATTTCTTTTAAGCGAGGTCACAGTTTACTCAACCTAAACAGAGGTCGCTTTTTAGTAAGCGATTTTTAGGTTTAGGTTTAGTTAAAAAAAAATCCCCTTTTCCTTACCATGTTTAAACCGTGCGTTAGCAACCAGATCTGAGTTTAAAAAAAAATCGTCCTCATGACCTCTGGTGTTTATGGAACAGGGATAGTCCAGGGACGGACGGCAGATGGAGCCAAAACACACTAAACCCCGATATCTATCTATCTATCTATCTATCTATCTATCTATCTATCTATCTATCTATCTATCTATCTCTAAAGCACAGAAGAAACAACACCAATGCTTACTGATATCATAAAATCAAATCTCATTGGGCATTATAAAAAATATTTGCGACTTTTTTGTTTTGTTTTGTTTTACTCCAATATAGGACTAAAGTTGTCTTTAAATTTCTCTGTAGTATAATTAAGATAGTGAGGGTGGTGCTGTGCAGAAATAATAAACCGGCTCATTAAAAAATTTGTTTGGCTTTCTTGTTTTGTGTTCTCATTCTGGTTGACTGGATATCACTAATATCTATTATTATTGTAATGTTTGCATATCTGTAGGTATGTGAATGCCTGTATAAAGTTCATTTTGTATTTTTGTTTGTATTTATAAAAGGGTGTGGGTCTTGATAGGTGTTAAACTTCTACACTCAAAAAATGATTCTTGCCCCTTAGAAACACGGACCGATAATTTCAAAAGAAATAAAGAAATAATAATAATAATAAAACGCAATTGAAACATATGAAATCAAAGGTTTATTTATTTAAATAATTAATCATCAAGGACGTTGTGTTAGGTAGAAACTGAAAGTGTACCAATGATATTTAAATAGATTCCATTAAATTTACCCTTTTAAAATTTACTCATATAACAAAATTACATGGAAAATTTACACGTAATCTGTGTATCTATCAATCTAGCTAGCTGCCTATTATGACGCACATGCAAGTTTTGCTTTGTGTCCTTATGGATTTACAGTAATAACTTGAATATCTTTGCAATGGTGGTTCCTCTGCTCTGATGTCTCTCAGCCGCAGAGCTTTCAGCCACGCCCTTCATAGCTTCATGCTCCATATTACGACACGTTGAATTAAGTGTGAATGTTTTCTTTTTATGTGTGCAGCTGTGTGTGTTTTCTTTTCTTTTGTTACACAGGCACTTACACCTTCACTTACCGCTCTTGGGTGGAATTTCTTCCAAAGTCTCAGTTTCAGACATTTTACTATCCCTTTGTGACATAAACCTTATTGGTATTCAGAAACTGTTGAGACTAGTTGTGCAAATACCTGAGTGGCTTGTTGGTTCATAATGAAAATGAGACTTCCATGAGACAAAAGCGTGAACACGAGAAGTTTTAAGGCAAGCTTTCGCTGCAGGCAGCAGAGCTATTTTCTGACAGTCTGCTGTCACGCCTGGATACCGGCGCGTACAGTAAGCTGCAGCAACATTACAGTGAAAACCTCTTAATCTGAGTCAGCCATACCGACAGTTGTCAGGACTTGTCATCAGCATTAAAGCCAGGAGCAGGGACACTTCAGCCTGTGGTGTTTGAGTTTAAACAGATGTGATTCATGGTTACAGGTAAATTTACTTAAAACCATCAAAGGTGAGAGTACTTTCAAAGAATTTTACAGCAAGTTAATCTTTTGGAAACCTAGCCACTCATCTATTACCCCATCCTTGACATTCTTCAAGTTTCGATCCTTTGATTCATTAAAGTGGGCCTAGCGTGTGAAACATCAATAAGACCAACCCAAAAGTAGGAGGTGGGAGCCTCCTGTGCACTGTAATTTATTTTTCTGCAGCCGTTCCAGCTGTCTTACTCATTCTCATCCTCCACTGAGTCCTCCATCCTGTCTCTTCCTCGTTTCTTTGAAAAGTTTGCTCCCTCCACCTTTGTTTTGGTAACAACAATCGCGTTCTGTCAGACTGTGTTTCTGTGGCGGTTGCATTGCATCGCACTTTATTCCATGCGTTCGAAAAGTTGCCTCTTGTTTGTACTGAAAGCTCACCAGGCCCAACACTCACATCATCGCTGACCTTCATGAGTCACGAGGATCTTAACAACATATATAAACAACATTACTTAAAATAGGTTTTCTTACAGGCAGTGAGCGCAGATCGCAGTTATGTCATCTCCCTAACATCCGGTGTCCATATTTGGTCAAGCTCGCTTCCAATCGGGTGTCCTGCTGTGTCATGACATCACCTCAGTTAAACTGTTTTTATGTGGGTGAACTAGAGCGCGACAGCTGGGCTTTCCAAGAGTCCAAACATAAAAAAAAGCACAAAAAAGTGCTCCAATTAGCGAAGGAGTGTAAACAAAGGGGGGACCGAAATGTCAGAATGGGGGTGGAATCAGGTGGTCGGCGCAGGGGTAAACAGTGAGATAAACATTTGTATGAGCGGAGCGGTGAGTCAGGTCATGTATGGGGTCTTTTCCAAGAGGAAAGACTTAAAGTATCTGTGTAAATGTTTTTCTGGACTTCACTTGGGAAAGTTATTCAGGTAACTCGGCTTACATGAGGCTGATCCTTCAGATGGTCATCGAGGTAAAACCTACCCTGTCATTTCTTAGGGGTGTTAAAAAGATCTTTCCTCAGCTCTCCCAAGATTACCGACTGTGTCTTCTGCTGCACTCACTTGTACCCGAAAGCCACGAATAGATGGTTGCAGATTGACCAAAGTGCAACTTAAATGTCGCAACATATTATTGGGAAGTCGGTGGCTATCCTGTTTGTAAACAATGCTGTAACCTTGTAGAGTCTGGCTGACGTGTTTGGGCACCTCAAACCACTTTCTGCTCCAAAGGCTTCTGTGGAAATATCAAAAAGGTTTTGATAGAGTCACTTAGGTGTAAAAATGATGCAATACCAGTCATTCGAGATGCGGTACTGTGGAACTGTAAACACATGTAGATCCTCAGAGGAATATTTATAAGTTGTAACAGTTTGGCAGCTCCCGCGTTTATAATAATTAGAAGCCCTTCAGACTGACAGAAGCGAGGCTGCCATATCGCGCCATCGGCCCCTCTGGCCAACACCAGTAGGCGGTAGGGTAAAGTGTCTTGCCCAAGGACACAACGACCAGGACAGAGAGATGGGGGGATCAAACCGGCAACATTCTGGTTACAAGATGAGCGCCCCGACCCCCTGAACCACGGTCACTCGATCTGATAAACTCCAGTAACTGTACCTGGTGGTGTCGCATGGTGATCATATTAGAGCTTCATAGGTAAACGGTACCTCCTGGTCAGTGCGTAGCTCTGGCGACATGGGTAAATCCTCTGGGGCACTGACAAAAGCGTAACCTTAACTTTTTGTTGAACTGTTATAAGGCCGAAGCATCACATTTACAAACTGAACAGCAATCAACTCAATATTAAAGGACAACACACATGGATGAACTTTCTTAGAAACACATAAAACTGCCACGCATGCCAGTCATGTACTGAGCGATAACGTCCGAGGCGCCTGCTTCTCAATCAAAGAGTTAGCGTCAGATGTCCTCTGTTACCTTCTGTCCTACTATTTACCCTGAAAGAGAAAAATGCAAGCGGACTTCTTAAACAGTGATTTACTTTTGCATTAGAAAAAAAATAATAAAAGCAGACTGAATATTGTTGAATCATCAGTGGATTAAAAAGTCAGATAAATGAAAATGATAAATGTAGTCAAAGCGGAAGGAATGAAGATAGAGAGAAAAGGAATAAACTAAGGACCGCCTTCTGAGAAGAAGGAAGCATGAACAGCAAATGTGTCTTATTTCTGTAAAGCTTCTCTATTTTCTCAAGTGCTGTTCACAAAATGTGGTTTTAATGATTTGATTATAAGCTAAACAAAGTAAATATGATAACATAGTTGTGATAAATTTACAACGAGATGGAGGAAACTGGAAGCTGGCTGAGCTTTAAAAGGTGAAGTGTGTCTCAAAAATACACTGATCACACAAAAACACTTACTAGTTATAAGATCCTGTTATCTACTTCATGACAAACCTCGTGTCCTACAGTGGCAGGCGCTTTGATTTAGCTCACTGCAAATTAAATTGCGGTTTATTGCAAGTCATCACTGAAAAGGCAAAAAAAAATAAATTGTGGTTTTCGCATGCCGCAGGGGGTCACGGGTCAAGTCTGTGCTACGGTACAGATGGAGTTATCCCACATGTGACAGCATGCGTCTGCACACTAGATGTCATCCGTAACCTTATGCAACCCCTGGATATGCCGGGACTTCTTCTGATGTCACATAACGCAATATTCGTAAAGAAGATATGTTTATAAACTTAAGAGTAGTTACGCCAACCCTTTAGTTTAATCTACGTAAAGTGCACAAACTAAGGGGTTTAAGTGTGTGGAGTGTAGACAGAGGTGGTGGGAGTGAAGGGAAAAGGAAAAAGCCGTCAGATGACGGAGTCAAATTCTTGGCTCCACCTCCTGGGAAACGGGTCCGCTGCTGCCGAGGTTCAAAATACACTCAAAAAATGAAATATTGTGAAATGGACTTGATAGGCGTACATGCACTTGTGTTCAGTGTATTTCAGTTTTACTGAGTATGAATGGAGCAGAGAGAAAAACCTCGCTCTGTCCAAAGGCGTAAACACATTTGAAATCCTACTTTTACTTCCTCCTGAAACAAAACTTGCAATTTCTAAAATTTAAAAAAAGCCTGAACTCACCACTTTATCAGGCACCAGAACAGGAACTACTAATGCCAGACGTTGTGTACTACATCAGCTACTACATCGCATATCAATGAAATGCAATGACAAACATTTTATTTTTTTTATTATTATTATTGTTATTATGACTGACAAAGGAATATGTTTACTTAAATTCTAATACAAAGGTTAAAAGGGAAACCCGATGTGAGCGACTTTAAATGCGATGACGCTGTGCTGACTCATGACCTTGAACCCATCTATGTTCACCGTGATGAACGTGAAGCGGTTGAATTACGGGCGTTAAAAGTTGATCTTTTTCTCACTTCCTCTGTTTCTAAATGTTGTCAGGAGACCAGGGATACATCAAATATACACACGGAACACATTCGTGGATGTCTGTTTGTACAAACCCTGAACTTTTACAAGTAGCCTGTGTAAAACTCACTCGGATCGAATATAAAAACTACAAAAACAAAAACATTAATCATTATGTTTACAAGTACATATAGCATTGCAGTCAACGTTACAGTTTTGGCTTGTATCAGGATCGTGGTGAGGGGAGTTGTGCTCTCTCTCTCTGTCTCTCTCTCTCTATATATATATTTATATATATTGTATTAATAAAAGCTTTCTTCATCAACTGGATGTCAAATGTTTCCTTTAGATAACAATCCCAAAACACTGGAGCTCTAGTGGAGATGTTATGCTTGCCTATTTATTGAAACCCAGAGGAATATTTCATATTTTAATGTAACTGTCTTTCTTAGATCGTTTTTCCTTCGGTTCTTCATCAGCAGCCAAACTCATCATTTACTCTATGTCATTCTCTTCATCGTCGTCCATCTGAGGCAGCTCTTTCTCTGGCAAAAGGCCGTAGCTGTTGAGGAAACCCTCCACGTCAGTAGCAAAGAACTCCTCATTTAGATGCTGCGTGCAGGACAGGAAGTTTCCCAGAAGCTCTCCAGCTTTGTACACGAGCAGCGTGGGCAAATATTCATCCGAGAAGCGCTCGGCGGCACCGGAGGCGACGGCGTCGATCCTGCAGAACTTTACGGTGGGATACTCGGTGGCCAGGCAGTCAAGGCAGCTGTTGAGCGCCTCGCAGCCTTTAATCCCATTCTTGTAGATGTGGACAACCACAACCGTGCTGTGATGCTCCTTTTCAATGACTTCTAGGAAAGCCTCTCCACTGTCCAGGTCATACACACCTTCAAACTTTGGCCCAAAGCTGAGCTTGTCATGCATCTCTTGCATGCACCGCTTTCTGTAGCTCTTTAAACATCCTTCATCTTCCTCCTTAAGCAGTTCATACTCTTGGACGCTCATCTGAAGGAAATGTATGAAACCAGGAGTTACATTTTTGTTTTCATATTTATGTGCAGCATTTGCAATGACAAACATTTGCTACTCGAGGCTACAGTTTTCTAAAATAACTCCAAGAATGTCTACAATTTCCTACACATCAGAGCTAAGCACTGGTTCAGCGCTGTGGGAACTGGGTTGTGTCATACCTTGCGGTTCAGGTTTGCTCTGGAGGTATCTTTTGCTCTGCTGGGGGATGACATTTGTCTCAGCAGTTCCTTTTTTGCAGGAGGCAAGTTTTCTTGGTCCATGCTCTCCAACTTAAACCTCCTCCAGTCATTGATCACCCCTTTGGGGCCTACGAAGAAAGCAGATAGTTGTTTGTTTTCAGGGAAATTACTAATGTCTGTGCTAAGCTATGTATGAATGCAGAGGGCTGAGAAGGAAACAGGAGTGGGAAGACAGTTAAAGATGCTTCAACTTAAATTTAATGCATTTAATTCATGTCTGTCAGTGTTGCATGTGGGAACTGTACTTTAATGAAGCAGTAGTCATAAGCGTCTTTCATGTCACTGATGCTCTATATATTTATGCTTTGAAATCATTGGTCACCCTTCTGGTTAAGGCGTGTCTTTTTTAAGGACGTGTACCACTTACTTCAGTGTTGCATAATAAAAGAAGATTAGAGCATGTGCTAACCTCCTACAATCCTCCAGGTCACTGATGACCTGTTTAGACCTTTGATTTTTAAACAATAAAAACACACCCACACATTCAAAAAGATGTCAACAAACCCTTCTTCTAGTTCTTCTCTTCAGTTTAACACACGCACACGACCCAGTCTTAAAGAATCGTCCGTGTGGTAGATTGGTGTCACTGCTCTTCAGTCGTAAACATTTCCAAACTGCGTGCTCGAGATTTAACTTGAACAGCAACATGTCCTAATTTCTAAAGATATGCTTGTGGATCATGTGACTCAAACACATCCCAACACTAACCCACATCGCGTTGCGCTAGGTTGTGTTTGAGCCCTAATCTTCACCAGGTTGCTGGTGAATCGGTGGACGTGGGCTTGATCTGCCCAGACTCTGCTGATTTGCACTGTTTTACTCTTAAAACTATTTTCTCAGTGAACCATCTCATAGTGTTTGTGAAAACACCAAAAGCACAAAGAGTGAGTTGCTGTGTGAGGTTCGAAGCGGCATGTCTTCTCACCTGTGTGGGTCGCCGTCTCCTCCAGGTCAATCAGTCTCTCAGACATTGTTCTGGTCAGCCGGAGGATAAAAAAACGCCATTATTGATTTAGATAATATTTCGGTTGTCATTGCAACAGATTTAGAGTCACTGCTACTGGATATCTGGTGACTTCCGTGAGTTTTAATTAAATTAACGCAGTCTAAGAGGATTACTGACCTGCGGCAGACTCGGTGCTTGCTATAAGTCCTCAGAGCTAGTGCTTGAAGAATGAGCTGATGAAAGTGGCCACTGAAATCATGAAACACAAGATTGCACGATAAAAAATGATGCTGTAATTTCAACGATGAGAACAGATGCGCCAGTGCGACAAAAACCACACATTCGTTTATGCATTAGCAGGTGAAATCATTTAATGAATACAAATCTCTACTTTCATATCTTTAGTGCAAATAGTGGTAAAATTGCCTTTTTCACTCTGCTTCCTAACGTCTCCGATGCTGCTGTTTGCACAGGTAGGTTGGCCTATATCCACCCCTACCCTATAGCCAATATCTGATTGGATTAAATGATCTGTCCCCAGGGTTCCAGTTAGTGCCGTCTTACTTCCTGTATGCAGTCACAGGCTCAGGTCTAAGTCGCAGTTCGCAGCAGGTGGTTTTCTGTGATTAGCTCTAGCATTAGCAAATGGAGCAAGGTAAATAGCCTATACTAATTATTATTATTATCTGTTTCTCTGTGTGTGTTAGGGAGAAATAGAAGTCTTGTAACCCTCCGACTTCCAATTAGTCACAGACCCATGACTAAACTCAGCAGCAACAGAATGAACTCTTTGTGCTCTGACAGAAGCTTTTACTTTAAGTCGAGAAAGAAACTAAACAAGAATAAACAAAAACAGACCCTGTGATACATGACGCGGTAACATAATGTAGATTATACACATGGAACATAAAACGTCTCTGTATGTGGTTTGTATACTTTAAATTCAAAACTCAGCTTCACATTTCTAAATCTGCCTGTGTGCGTTTTTACTGCATTAGTAACAAAAGTCGTCTTACCTCCCACGGTCACAGTGAGGTCCTCCCTTTGTAGCAGCAGATAACCTTGCACTGATCTCCACTCGATCACTTCACTGAGCTATCTGTTGCTGGACGGTGTGTGTTTTTGCGTGCATGCGTGTGTCTATTTCAGCCAATGAAATTGGTCTAATGGAGATTTCAAAAGCAACCCTGTAGACCGAACAGAAATAGAGCGCAGATCCTAAGAGGATTTCACCTCAGCAGTTAGAAGACCCGACTTGATACAGGCCTGACTACACCGATGAAGAAAGAGAGAGAAAGACAAAAACAGAAAGAGAAAAATCAGCAAACGTTCTTTTTTTTTCTTTTTTTTTAAGTTTCTTTCTTTCTTTTTCCCCAAATTGCACATTTAATGCATCACTTGATCAGGCGGCCGATAAGAGCCATCCCTATTCAAGAGCAGTACACAAGAGCCACTGTGTAGCACTTTTATGAACAGCGCATTAAGAGTTAACTCGAGGAAAAGCGCCACATCCCCAAGATGAACTTTCAAATAAAGTGATCCTGTCTGGAATTCAAAGTTCTTCCAGGCATAGAGCTTCACACGAAACACATGACGGGAATCTTTCAAAACACAAAACACCGCTAGCTAAGGGCGGGGAATATCTAGTGACACGCTTTATCATGTGCTTCACGACTGCTTTCCACACAAAAATCCCACTGTGGTCACTTCTTATTTATAAAACCTAGATTTCCCTCACAAGCAGATTGGTAGTTAAGTTTCAGAATTATGTAAAATGTTTTGAGGTACAACCCCCTGAAACAAAAAGCCTCCACACGTGCTCCTGTTTTATTCACTCGCTATAACCAAGTGAGATATACTGAGACGATTAACAAACGCAAGTAGTAAGAATGAGGCAGCGCCAACTGTAAAAGTTGTGTGTGGTTAGGTAATTAAGTTATTCAAGTCAAGACAGAGTGAAGGTCAAAGAGTTCAGCATGAGTTTATAAAACCTAAGTTCTTGTTATAGTTTTGTAATGTAATGCGTGTTGTCTCCTTGCGTGTCTCCACAGCTCAAGAATTTCCACTTTTAAGTGGCAAAAGAGGAAGATGTGATTTCCTTTGGTTTAAAACCTGTTCCTCAATATTAAAATAGTCAATAACTAGAACCTTTCTGCCTTCAGAAGGACTTTTATATGGATATTGAAGCAAAATCGATCCTTTCCAGTTTTTATAATTTCCCAGATACGAGCGCTTGTTAACAACAACATTTAACACGCTGGTTACGCAGCAAACTGGTGACCACAGTAAACACTTTAAGTGGAAAAAGTCAATTTACTTTCCATTGCAGTTTAACTTTTCTCATCCACCCAAAGCATCTGAATATTATTCTCCTCACCGCGAACTTCTGAGGGTGTTTGCTTCCCTTTAGAGCAACATAAATGCACAAGCTTCCGTGCGAGAAGGAATCACCTCGTCACACTTTGTCTTTGCCTTCATGCATTACTGTAAGCTTTCCATTTCCTGAGTGCTGAATCACTGCAGGGCAAATGCTCTCCGCACCCACACGATATTTTCTGCAACCGTGTTTGACTTCTGTCCTTCATCTCTGCGTCTGTCCTGTCTTTATTGGCTTAAGGGATTACTGGACTTTTTTATTTAGGCACACAGAGCATGCATGTCAGGTGGGGTTCCATTATTCTCAGTCACTCGGTAAGCCCGGGTTGCTTACAGTGGAATTCGGCTGAATATTTTGCACCTTTTGTGCTAGAACTGTCTGTCAGCAGCAGCTATTTATCTATCTGAAGGCTCTAAAAAAGGAGCAATGACTATCATTAGCACCAACAACTGTGCAAGTTTTTTTTAAATGTGTTTTATTTAGTGACTTTTGGGATAAAATGTGCTTTCAGCTGAATTCTTTTAATGAGCACAAGGTCACACAGCCTACTGCAAACTTTAAAAGTATTAGTGTTTTTTCTAATTTAATAATGAAAATACAAATTACTCAAATGAATCTTCTCATCGTCAGTATAATGGCTAACATAATAGTATTGTGCCAGTGTGCTGCTAGCTCTAGGTCCAAGCCTCGATAAATATGGAGGGTTTTGTTAGGAAAGGCATCTGATGGAAAATCTTTGCTAAATACGACACGCAAGAGGAGGATTTCCATGCTAGATCGACTGGGGAAGAGTTAACAGTGACTACATCTTTTTTGTCTTTTATCCTGTCTTCCTTCTCTCAGCCCAACCGGTCTCAGCAGATGGCCCCGCCCCTCCCTGAGCCTGGAGGTTTCTTCCTATTAAAAGGGAGTTTTTCCTTCCCACTGTTGCCAAAGCGCTTGCTCATAGGGGGTCATATAATTGTTGGGTTTTTCTCTGTATATATTATTGTAGGGTCTACCTTACAACATAAAGCACCCTGAGGCAGCTGTTTTTGTGATTTGGTGCTATATAAATAAAATGAATTGAAATAACTGAATTGCATCTGGTGTTGTTGGCCACAGGCAGCCAGTAGTGTTACTGTTGTTGGGTAAGTATGGTGTAAGTAAGTATTGGGAGGATAGTTGTACAGCAAAGAGAGAAGTGACAAAGGCAAAGGTTGAAAGTGAGGGTAGATGCTACTGAAGGAGAAAAGGCTGCACTGATTAAGAATAGACGTGGACATGTGCTAACGAGCGAAGAGTGTGTTGAGAAGATGGGGACAGGTGGAGGACAGTTAGTGAATCAGGAAGTAGAAAGGATCACTGACCAGGAAGCTGTGATGTATTCTTTCATCGTGCTTGCACCACTCCTCTCCACCAGCCCCTGCCACTGGATATGTGCACTTTGCTTTTATTTAACAGAGCTGCTCTTCACGAGTTCACAAAAAATCCTAAAGATCTTTCACTGTTTCTGCAACAGTGATGACGATGAAAAATCAGCAAACAGACATGAAAGTGGTGACTCCAGATGTATAGGCTGAGGACTATGATCGAGACATCGCAGACTTTTAATCAGGCACTGATACCTGATACCTGGTCTAAATATAAAAATAAAATATTAAATATTAAAATACAAATAAAAAAAGGCACTTATCAAATGGGAGGCTAAAAGAGCAGGTGACAGAACACTAGCAGTGCACATGCCTAACTCAGTGGCTCTGTTATATCATCATTAATTGGATCACTTCCCTTGGCTGTGTGAAAGGTCAAGACAAGTCAAGACAGCTCTTAACCACTAGAGGTCAGCCTTCATCCTAATTCATTTGACTTTCAAACACTGTAAAGGGTGGAGAGTAGCAGTTTCTCCAATTAGCCTTTTTTACAGTTTTCCAGTGACAGTTCAGTTCCTCACAGCATTTCTTACTTGCGACCAACAGAAAGAGTACTTCTGTTTCTGTAGTTAACATGTGAAAATGGTATTTAGCACACAGACAAATCATTAAGTACAGCTGGTTCTCCTCCACCACACAGCTTTAGTCTTAGAAGAGTAAATGCCTACTTAATGTAACTTACTTTTCTGAGAACTGAAAATGAGGTTTTAGATTCCACAGGTTTCCATGTACAGCTGCACATAAATTTGCATATGCACCCACTTATTTAACATAGATTTTCTTTGTGGGTTTTCTTTTTTTTTTTTTGCCTCGTACCCTTACATCATTTCTTTTGCATTTAATGCAGAATAACATTTATCGAATAATTTTTTGCACAGTCCTCTCACATTTTGTATTTTGTAATATTATGTTTTGGTAAAATAACAATAGAAATGTTTAAAATTTTACCAAAAAAACCCCCAACCTCTTAACGGTTGAACTCCAGAAACATCCTGACTCCTTATTCCTTCGTGACTCACCGAAGCCGCCATGCTTTGTTTGGTTTATAAATACGCAATTACATCTACCAGCATGCCAGGCGCCGGGTCATTTAAAAAGTACATCAGATTGATGTTTTTAGGTTTCAGTGGCAGGTGGGAAAATAATTAAATAGAGGCGAGGAGCTAACAAAACGACCGTATGCGTCATCCTGCCTCTCCCACCGCAGTATGGTTTCAGCAATGCTTTACAAACCTCTATGCTGCAGTTTCCCCGTAACGTGGGAAGGTGTAGACTGTTGCTGGTTTTATGTAATAGATGTAGGAGATCTCTCTCGTGTCTGGTGCTGTGGGCACGATGAAGGAGTCCCTCTACCTGCTTATTACTCAGGTTACTCAGTCATGTTTGCATTCCTTAGATAAGGAGGAAGCAACGGCTTTTCCCGAGGCCATCAGCCATTTAAATATTAACAGTACCGGGAAAAATTAATTTTCATCAGCTGGAAAGGGGATAATGACAGATTTGTTCTTTAAAAGGGAGTTTGATTTACTATGCTGTTTTTAGCTCCTGATATAAGTTTCAGCAAAGTGTCAAGTCAGCGGAGATGGGCTTTCTGAAACTAAAACATTTTAAATACTGATATATGTATTTATTATAATTAAAAGTAATCTATTAAAAATTATATATTTCACTCAGCCCACTCTATAAATAATACTAATTCCACAATAGCAAACCCTGGTGTGTTTTAGTGCTCAGCCTTTTGGTCTGTAAAAAAAAAAAGAGAAAACATTTATGGTTCTGTAAGTTTCCCCCGACCGGGATTGGACCTAGTTTGTCTTCTTGGGGCGATGCGGTCATTCCTAGCAGTCTTCCAATATTGTGACAGCTGTGGGTTATTACGCGGTTAGGAGAAAGTCTGAAAGTCCAGCGTTGCTTTACTCGAGGGACAAAAAAAATCCACTCTGCTGACTCAGGAAGTTTCATTTCCAGTTGATGAGATATCACGAACTGGCTGTTACCGGCGGTCTCATCTGGCTCCACGGCAGTGAGTAAAAAAAAACAAAACAGAAAAAGATGAGAAAACAAAAAATGACGCTGAACATGCGTCAGGCGATTCTTAACTACTTGTTTGCTCGCAGTCAAGAGTTTTCCCACCATTTTTAATACCAAGGTCAGAAAATCAGCTTTGCTGTGAATGATGATCTCCTTTTATCCAAACCGCCTTAAACTAATTTCCCAGAAGTGGACACCAGCCTTGGGTTGTGCAGCGTCTGGGATGCAGGTGTGAAAATAGACAGAGATTTTTCCCTTATTACCACTTCCTTGGGAGGAAGCGCCTTTCTTGTATCTCCGATCTCGTTCTTTTGGTCACTACCCACAGCTCGTGACCACAGGTGAGGGTCCGCCTGTCAATCTCCCGTCTACCGTGAACAAGACCCCGAGATACTTTAACTCCTCCACTTGGGTCAGGAACTTGTGGCATTATATAGTTAAACAAGACTCTCTCCTACCTCATAAACCAAAGAAAATCAAATACTGTAACATATATAGGGAATCTTAAA
Organism: Hemichromis elongatus; assembly: GCA_015108515.1. Classification (NCBI taxonomy): domain Eukaryota; kingdom Metazoa; phylum Chordata; class Actinopteri; order Cichliformes; family Cichlidae; genus Hemichromis; species Hemichromis elongatus. The sequence goes on from VUQR01016984.1 coordinate 16,129, forward strand.
TCCAAATGAATTTGGCAGTAGGTTTGATTCAAAGGCCTGTTGAATTGCAAAACCTTGACAAGAGAGTAACTGATCAATAAATTATAAACTAAGGGAGGCTGTTATATAAAGTATCTCACAAATAGGGATGCACCAATACCGATACCGGTATCGGCCTCGATACCACATTTTCTAAAGTACTCGTGCTCGTTAAAAGTCACCCGATACCGGGGACCGATACCAGGGTCTGAGAAATGTCTATGTTTGAGCGGCGTGTAAGGGGTTAATCACAGCTGCCGAATGCCCGCCCCCAGGCCCCGGCTGCAGCTCAGAGCGGGGAGAATGAGAGGCGAGACATGTCAGCCGTGTGGAACTATTTCAAAGTGAATGAAGACGACAAAACAAAGGCGGACTGCAAATTGTGCTCAGCGAAATTGTCCAGAGGAGACTCAAAAGGTAGCGCATTTAACACAAGTAAATTAATCAAGCACCTAAAATCGTAACCCAGCTCAGCGCACAAAGAGTTTACCCACGCTTCTAAACAAACACAACCCACGCTGCAGCAAACTCTTGCAAGACGAGAGAAAATG